>NSDO01000813.1:0-15837 GCA_002286825.1 Lagenidium giganteum | reverse complement strand
CCTCCTTCGGGATCAAGCTTCGCAAGACACCTCCAGCTCCACAGAGCCCTTCCAGCCCCACACACGCCCCGCGCTACTGTGACATAGTAGCGCTTCCACGAAATTGGTCACTTCGTAACGAATAGCAAGATCCATCGCATCAGCGAGAGTCTCCGGGTCCCCAAGCTTCACGTAGCTTCTCGTGCGAGGTTTGCGACCGTTTGTACAGTGCATGATCTAGTTGAAGACTCCCATGTCTTCGACGCGGAACACTAGTGATGAATACTCGCCGTTGTAGGTTTCGATATCGCTGACTTTTTTCAGACGTTGGAGCTAATCGCGCAGTAGCGACTGGTAATTCGACGACTCGAACTGATGAAGTATACGCTCACGGAAATTCCCCCACGTGTGCTCCTCAGGAATCATCGTCGACGACCAATACAGGAACCATCCCGATGATGGTCGATCCATCGCTGATCCTGCGATTCCCGGGAGGCAAACATTGGCGTTGTTCAAACCAAAGCCGTGTTTCCCTGTGAACTTTGGGATGTTTGCTAGCACACGACCGGCTTCCTTCGTTGTTTCCGTCAGTTGCTCGACCTCGACTTCTTCCCGATAGTCGAAATCCTCTCCAACAACTACCTTGAAGTTCACAAGCAAATCACGAGAGTCAATATTTCCTTTGTGTTCATGGGTGTGTTCGGGAACGCTGCGCTGCCACACAGACGCGAGCAAATCCACGTACCGAGAAGAAAGCGCACGAGAGATTGCCAATTACTCAGACTTTCGGGTGGCAAGGCCCGAAGAACATATAGCGAACTGGTGTGTTGATGAAGTGGCAAAGGCTATTGAGCCAGGCAGTCAGTCCTGAGGGAGTCGCTTGGATTGTGTATCGTCTTGGGAGTAAATGCACATCACTGCTGGACTCTTGCACGCAATTTCTTGTCGACGAATGAGATAAGTTTCCACGTGATGCCAGGCATCTTGGCCAACACTGCTTGCCGTGCCCGTTCCGACATTCGCGACGGAGCTGCATGAAACTTGAACATGAAGAAACGCTTTGCGATCACTCCTGTTCCATCAGCGCTTGGGCAGAGCACAACTCTGGTGATATCAACAACATTTGTTAGGATTGAGACGTTTGATGCTACTCGCGTGAAGATGAAGAACTCACGCAATCGTTGCGTCCTTGCGCATGAATTTGCCTGGTTCGTACGGATGCAGATCATCACGATCCACAAACGTTTCCGCCATGACGGCAACGTCTCCCTGGTCCTTGTGAAACAGCGCAATGTTGGACTCCATCACCGGTAACTCCTCACGCGGCATTTCGCCCAGTGTCTCGAGCCAGTCCAGGGTTGCGAGCGTTCGTTGATGCATCAACGTCTTGTCTACATCGACGTACGACGTGCGTTCGGTGCGACAGCCAAGAACCTTGGCCATCGAGTCTTGCGTGCGCGTCGCGTACATGTGAATGACGTCCGAGACTTCAGGCACGGTCACGCCTTCAAACGTTGACACCGCCATATTTACGAAATAGACATTGCCGAAGCGTTCAAAGCAGTCCACCCGCTCCAGTGGAGTGTCGCACTGGACTCCCCGCGTTGCGTAGTCAAGGAATCGAAACGCGCTCTCGGTGATTTCGTTTCGTGCCCGCAGTAGCGTCTGCTGCCGCGATACGGGATCACGGTCCAAATGAACGAATGCTTCCATCGGCGCTGTCAACGTCAACCTCTGAGAAAGCACACCTTTGTGGTCAGCCGCATCATGTCTTCTGTCAAACAGCTCTCCCCATGCACGTACCACATCAGCCACAGGCGAGAGCTGCAGCATCCCCTGGATGTGATCGATCATCTCCTGCAACTGCGTTGTCGCCTGCTGCAGTTGTGTGCGCTCGTGCGTGGCTTGCGCCAGCTTCCGCTCATGACCGCCTTTGTCCGTCACGGCCTGGAATTGGTCGAACCGATGCTGACGATTCGACTGCGCTTGGTGATGTGAGCGCGCTTCCAGATACGCGAGCTGAGCTTGCAGATATCGCTGCTGCAAGGTCAGCAGCTCCAGTTCCTTACGAACGTTGTGGTCTCCGTCACTTTCATCCTCCATCTCCTCGTCATCATCATCATGAGCCAATTCTCTTTGAGTCTCCACTGCTAATGGCGCTTGGCTGACGCCATCGCACTCAGTCAAGTCCACGTCCATTGCAGGCGGCGTGCTGGCGCTGCCCTGGTCGTCCTCGTACGCGGTCAGTGCATCGAGCAGCTGTGTGTCGTGCCCAACCAGCAGCTCTTCCAGTATGGCGTAGGCCAGGCCATCATCATCGCCGTCGCCATTGATCATGTCGATCGGCACTGCACTGAACATCCCATCGGCATTTTGAGCCGTCTCCATTGCCACTGCGACAGCGATGACAAGCGTGTGCAGCAATAATCCCAATCGGAGCACACGACAGTGCCAGCGCCAGCGCCGCACCAGCTGCGTCCATTGTGACCACCTGCCTGTTCGGACCCAGTGATGACGTCGTGCGGGTGGCACTGCTTTGCTGCCATTGGTGGAAATTCAGCAACATACCATCATCCAATATCCCGCGTGCAAATAGGATATATTTATTGATGGCATTCACATACTCGTGGCTTTGGTGAGGAACGCCTCGTACTGTACTCGACTTGCTTCTGTCCTTCGACTCCACAGTCACGAATGAGAGCGTTCACTGATGCTTCATTGTCGAGCTCATTGCCACTAATGTCCAGTAGGATTTGCTTCAATACTTCGAGTGGCATCACCCCCGTGCCTTCACGATCGTAAGCTTGGCATGCCTGGAGGTATTCCTTCATCAAGTCCTCACCTTCATGAACAACTTGCCTACGTGCAACGAGAATGAGAAAGTCTGGGAAGCTGATCAGCGTGTTGTGCTCTTTGTTGAGTTCATTGACCATATCTTGGAGCTCCCGGTCAGTCGCGG
Source organism: Lagenidium giganteum (assembly GCA_002286825.1). Lineage (NCBI taxonomy): Eukaryota > Oomycota > Peronosporomycetes > Pythiales > Pythiaceae > Lagenidium > Lagenidium giganteum. The sequence goes on along the minus strand of NSDO01000813.1, from coordinate 12,899 downwards.
TTGATCCGAGTGCACTGAGGATTCCGCCCAGCTCTGACACAGTGACGTGGTCATCTCCATCGGTGTCGCCTTTCTTGAATGCCTGCCAATACTCATGGATTTGTTCTTCCGTGAGCACGTCGGCCATGACGACGCTTTGAGTTCAGAGCCAAATGGATTGTGGGAGCGCAATCGCAGCTGGTGTGTGCCATCATGGCACACGCGTCCAACAAACCCGTCGCTTCGTGTTTGTATGGTATTTGTACGGACGGCGTCCTGTACGCACAGCCAGAGTCAACGTGCGGACAATTTTGAAATGTGTGACAGGGTGACAGTTTTCAACCCACACAAACACAATGCGCTCAACGAAAAGCAGAGCTTTTCGACGGCGCTCCTGCAATGTCTAACGCCATGCAATGCCTAGGTCTGGAGGGAGGAGGTGTTCCACACCGACCGTCGCTGCACACACGAGCGCGTTCGAGATGAGAACGGGACCAGTCTCGGAGTTGAGGCGCGCGATCTGTTGCAGGCGCGACAATGCCGTCGTGTCCCAGTCCATGAGCTCTTCAAGCTTGGCCAGCATCTCTTGCGGGGTGAACGTAGCCTTGTCCAATTGGCGAGCAATTTGAGCGTCCTCGGCAGCCATTGCATTCGCGGGTTGGTCACCGAACAGAGGCATCGTGAGCAGTGGGGTCCCGCCGAAAATCGCCTCGGTGATGCTGGCATAGCCAGCGTGCGTGAGGAATACCTTGACTGCTGGGTGCATGAGCACTCTTCGCTGGTTGACCCACAGAGGAACGCTCAATCTTTCACCGGACCTGGCCTGCAGGGGCTCGAGCTCGCTCGCTAAATGGACCTTGGCTGCCCACACGACTGCGCAGTCTGAGTGCTTAGACAGCAGCGCATCGACGCCAGCGACAAGCTTGGCATACAATGTTGGACAAGCGTCAAGTTTAACTTGAGAGCCGAACGCGATGTATACAACCCGACGATTAGCCTTGGCGTGGGCATCAAGCACTGTTTTCATCGCTGGTTCGAGGCGTGGGACGGTCGCCTCGTCTTGGATCGGACCAAACGGAATAATGTTGGGCGGTAAGGAGCGCGCTAGTTCAAGCCCAATGAAGTTGTGCGCAACGATCAAACGCGTCTGGAAGATTTCTGCGATCGGGCGGAATGGCTTCTTGAACTGGAGCTGCTTCTCCATGATCTGCTGCATCTGCTTCTCCACACGGTTCATGTGCATGATGAACGGCGCCATGTTGGCGAGCGCACGCACGCGCGTCCACGACGACGACATCCAAGTCTTAAGTGGCGAGGGCTGCAAGAAGTTTGGCACGTACCATGCACTTCCGACGTTGTGGAAACCCAGTGGAGCTGAGATCGCAAAATTGGTGTTGCTTTCGAGTGCAGCGTCCATGGCAGCACGGTCAAAAAAGTCGCATACGACGAGATCAAAGCGTTCGCGCTCAAACAGGGTCAAGTAGTTGAGTGCGCAGACCTCGTAGTCGTCGACAAACGTGGTGAACAGGTCGCACATGAGCTTGGCGTGGTCGGGGTTGGCGTCGGACTGGATGGCCTTGCTGACCAGCGCTTCGCGGCTCGCAGGGTCGCGGACAAATCCACATGGAATGAGCTTGACGAACGGATAGTCACTGGCATGAGTCTTGGTGCTCTCCGAGTGCACGTAGTAGATCTCCACAGGCCTGGTCGGATGTTTGACGAGCCAGCGCAGAGCTTCAAACACGGGTGTGACGTGGCTGCGTGTCGACCACGTGAGCACGACAGCAATACGAAGCGGCTTCTGCGGAGGCATCGACATGACTGTCGCTGGGGCTGTCGATGGGTCTTGGCGCGTGTTGGTCGTTGCCGCTTTGGAAATGGCTGCTAGCAACCTCACCATGGATGATGGGTATCCGGATGTCCGGATACAGTTCCTTCCAAATTCAGTGCCAACTGCGCGCTGTGATTGGCTGGTAGCTGTGATTACGCCCAACCCTCGTTGATGATGCCACGGACCCGTTGTCTGCCCGACAGAACAGGGTGCGCGAACACCGTCTTCTGTGACGAGCGCACCCTGTAATGTCTGCTGTCCATCACGATGTTCGAAAACTTGCAGAAACTATACTGGTAATAGTGTTGGCATCTTCATGACCACGCCTCTGCCTGGATGATCCAACAGCGCCGATTGGAGGAAGGGCGTTTGAGGAAATCGTTGCTCGCTGTTGTGGCCACGATCCGCATCGTGATGGCCAACAACTGCACATGAGTTGCTTTGCCGGACACAGCGCCAAGACAAGCTGTGTCTTGAGCTGATCTGTGGGAGGAGCGAGTCGTTCTACGTTCTTCCAAACTTTTGCTCGACGTAGAAGCTTGGGGCGGACGAGGCATGCGATCCTCGGCGACGGAACGCGCGGGGAGAGTGCACAGGATGACGTGGAGAACTTTGGACGGTCGTGATCATCATGATGCCAACGGGTGCGCTGCTCGTGGGCGCACGCGATGGCGCTTTGAAACCTGGCTTGTGGAGGGTGGTTGTCTCGTGGCGTCTGCGGGTGTTGCTCTGGGCAAGGACTGGGCATGGATTCCTTGGAGCACGAGTTGCGGACGCGGTGGTGGGGACTGCGGGCATGAACACACAATCGTGAGGAAGAATTCGAGACGGTCTACGTCGCCATACTCACGGTGTCTCGCTGACGAGCTTGCGTCGTCGGGCGCATGGACGGCAAGACTGGCAGGGACAGCGTCTGTGGGGTCCGCAAGATGGCTTTCGACGACTGGGTCTCGTGGAGAGGCTTCGGTGGCGGATGTGTCGTGGCTTTTGGTGCCAAGCTCGGGCATTCGTGGCTGTCCTTGCGGTGCACGAGCGCTACATGACGCACCGCGAAGAATGATGACCCGTGGGACGTAGTGGGAGCCGCTGGTGGCAAGGCGAGTGCGGGTGAGGGCCCCATGGAGACGTCATGCGGCACTCACGACAGTCCTCCAACGCACGTGAACGACGACTGCCAAGCGGTTGGCCCGGTGGTGTGGTTGGCGTGCCTGGTGCTTGAGGAGAGTGTGCACATCCTAGACCAGCGCAAGGGTGGGTCACAAATAACTCGGGCCACATCACGCGCGCACACCAAGTGCTATTCTTCGTGACCTTAGGTCGTGCTGACAGCAGACACGCAAGTGGCACCGGCAGATATACTGGAGCACCAAAACTAGCTTCGTTGTTGCTCACAGCGCAGACGTATTCATCAAACGAGAAACGCGAGCATTCGTGGAATGCAAACAATATAACATTTTGATACAATTCATTCTATAATTTGGTAATTCCAAATTTTGTCCCCCACCAGTCAAGTCAGTCAAAAACATTCCTAGATGTCCTCAGTCACCTTCACTGTCGTCATCTTCCAATGTCCTCACTGCGACAGACCTTTGTTGCTCGTTATCGGCACTTTCGGCGTTTCAGATGATCCGTCCCGACCGTGCGAGGTGGTTTCTGTTGCTGGAAAAGGAAAGTTGTTGTTCGAATATTGCATGAATGTCGAAACATCTTTATCGCGGAGGCTCGTATTGCACATAACTCGTGCCACCAAAGCGTTCTAAGCCCTGCTTTTTAACTTGACACATTCATCTGCTCATTGTTGTGCACTTGCCTTGTGGAGAGCTGGGGAATTGTAGGTGATCTGTGTCTGACAAGTTTACTCCGAAACTCAAACTGACGCACCGACTCGAGTGCAGCTTTGCGCAGAATGATGTTGACCAACATGTTGGTGTCCAGTTCGCCGCCCACCTTCGTAGCGAGGACCAAGCGCAAGTCAATCGCATTAACATCCAGCCTCCGCAATAGCTCATAGCACGACCACGATGGTGGAATGGCGACAAGTGTACGCTTCCGGCGTTGGTACGCAAAGTACCACCGACAGGTATACTGGACCACCAGAATCAGCATAGTCGTCACACACACGGCGCAGATGTACTCATCAAACTGGATCCAGCGAGAAAATCCAGCATTCCACGCTTGCCCGTAGTCGGAAAATAAATAAATGGCCCCAAACAATAGGTACAGCGCGCCGTACGTGTACGTCCGTTCGAGGAAGGCCGTGTTGCCTCGCGCGCAATTGATCTCCATGGCGATCCAAATCGACGTGCTCATGCCGACCAATGTCTCGATCACATGGTGGTGCATCGGCTGTGCTTTCAATATGATGCCCACAGATGTCACGACAAACGCGTACTTGGTCGCAAACCATGACACGAGCATCTTCACGCTCGAGCACATCGTCAGTTGCCGCACTCGACTGCGTGCATGAGCGATGCCAGCGTAGTCGAGATAACACGAAGCCAAAGTCATCGGATTAGAATGAGGATGATAGATGGTGCGGATGCGCCACCACAGGATCAACAAGTAAAGCATTAAAAACCCGTGCGCCACGGTTCCGATGAGAAACAGCACCGTCAACACTTGCGTGACGGCGACCGACGGGTCGAGCGTGAGGTCTGTTTGAGTGATCATGCCGACGTCGAATCGACCAAAGTGGGCAAACCGGAGGAGAAAGCTCTCCAGCATGAGTTGCTGGTGAACGGTTTCGATTGTCGTCAGGTAGGCTGGTGCTGTTGCCGACAAGAAGACACAGCCGAAGTCGGCTTGCATGGGTGAGGCAAGATCTTGTAGACGTTTCCATCGCTCACCTTCACGAGAGTACGCTATCACATGATCGTACATCACTGTCCACGTTGCGTTTGCGGGCGAAATTGGAGGCGTGTTTTGTGAGATAGGCGCAATGCATTTCGGCATGGATTGAGAGATGATTTCGTTTGTGATAGCGAACGGTTCGCAGATTCCGCCTGGTCGTCGTGTCACGACACTCACGGATAGATCTTGGTGATTGGAGAACAGCACCTTCTGCGAGTCGCACAACGGCTGGCACGACTTGACACAGAGCAAAATGCCACGGAAACTCCTTGAATGTGTCGCGTCGCGAGCTTGCAGGTTCTGCACGGTGTTGAAGACGCTGTGGTATGACGTTCGCTCGATTTCCGGTGGCGTCAGCGTTACCCGTGGTGGCAGCCGAATGACTGGGTCAGCTGATGTATTCTGTTCATACTCGTACCGCACGGCGCCAATGGTAATTCGTGCATCCGTTGCTCGATCTGCTTGGAAGCCTTGGATGTATGCTGAGCTGTAGTAGCGGCGGTAGCACGCGTCAATAACTCGTCGAACTTCTCGCGTGTAATTGCTGTTCCAGAAGGCGTCTGGTATTGCTGTGCCACACTCGGTCGTATAGAACAACTGCCAGGGATGGTCTGTCGTCAGGTAGTGGTAATTCGTCAGCGGTAACAGGGTAGTCTGAAACTCGTTGGAAAAGCGGTAGGAGGACTGCATCACGGCGTGATAGGCCGTTTGCCAGTTAGCATTGAGAACTCCGAATCCGTTGGACGTCCACTGAAGCTTCGAGTCGAGGTTTACCAACCAGGAGACAGGAAACAAACAGGATTCACGAGGCAAGTCGTAGCGCCGACAGATTCGTTGTAGAGTAATGATGGCGTCTAAGACGGTGCCATTCTTCTCGTTGACACATGGACCCAACGAGGACGACACGCTGCCCCAGAACTCGCGGTTGTACTTCCAGATACTGTGGTTGGATGTGAAGCCAGACCACATGAGAATCTGCTCTGTTGAACGGATGATGTCGAAGCCCCCTATGCAATACATCCCGCCGAGCCAGGTGTGGGGTGAGTTTCGCTCGACCAGTGGGTCAGCCACACAGCCCATATCATTGGCTACGACCGCCCCGCCCCAGACAGTAGGTTTGCCATGGAAGTCGTTCGTAAACTCGTCCTCCCAGTAGTTGGGAAATGTCTGGCACAGCTGCACGTTGGTAGCATACGAGTTTTTGCTCATGATCGAATCTGCGATGCCGTAACGTCGCAGCAACTCGCTGTAGTTGGCATCGGGCAGCACTGGCAGGTTCGCCTGGAGAAGTTCTAGCGTGTAGAACTGAACCGCTGGCCGCTCTAGCGCTGGTGTGTACGTCGCGACGTCGTCGACACTTCGTTCTATTGATCCATTGAACGAAATGTTTACGAACTCGGTGAGCAAGCGCGAGAGCATGGCATACCCTTGGTAGTTGGCGCGGACGACAAGCTTGTGCTCTTGTGTCGTATCGAGTGCCACTGTCGCGGCAACGTATTCCTTGATTGGAGCTGCGACACCCCATAGTAGAACCAGCACGATCCACACAAACGCTACCTCGTGACGCATGCGCAGACAACAACACAACCGGGCACCCCATGATGGCAATCGCTTGTCACGATCAGTGGCATGTCGTCCATCGAGGTTCGCACCAACCGGCGTCACGGTCGTTGGGCCTGCCATGCGTTCTGCTGTCGCTGTTCTGACCAACCTAGGCTTCACACACAAAAAACGTACAAATTGGTAACCACAGCCTACCGAACAGGGCTTTGATTGGACAGTTGTCATGGAAATTTCTATTTTTATCGTCTGAGCCCATTTCTCAGGGCTGACGTTATGTCCCCAGAGGTCTTGCTGTGGCTGGCTGGTCACGGATGGTCGCACTAATTTAGTAGATAGAGACCATCGATTCACAGCAGGCAACCCGGGTTGCAACCCTAATTCACAGCCCAATTCACACAATCTGAGTCTGACAATTTATCTGTTGTGTGAGAACCGTTGCCAATCTGATCCCTCAAACGACACGATCAATCACATGGAGAATGAGACGCCAAGTGAGTTTCTCCTGCGTGAGAGTTTGCGAATCAAAGACCACAAGCACCTACAAAAGCCCACAAAAAAGGCTACCGAGCGTGGGCGACGCAAGCTTTCGGTGAAGATCGGGCAGATGGACCTCGGCGTGTGCGCTACTACAAAGAAGTCCTTGCGCATCCAACTCCGCAAGTGGGTCAGCTGGATCATGGGCCTGATCCAGCGCGGTAAAGATAAAAAATCGGGGCTCCCGTCGATGCTAAATCACGTGAATGCAATAGTCGATCTGTACAACTCCCAAGTGTCGGTGTTGCCACCAGGTGTGCTGCCGCCAGAGCATTCACGCAAATGATCTGTCAAGCCGTTCCTTGCGATCTACCGGCGTGACCAAGACAACAAACGGAAAGATGAGCGCGTAGACCGCGGCACCGGCACAGTGCTCGATGGATACACGATGGACCAGCATCGCAGACTTTGCCAACACTTGCTCGAGCAGAACATGATCGAAGCTTTCGAACCCGGGCGGACCACTTGTTTGCTGATGGCATGATGTTGCACGGCGATGAACGACGTAACGCCGACCTGTGTGATTTGTACTCCTTAGAGCTCGATGGGAGTGAAGGGCTTACCCCAGCAAAGGCTGTGATATTGGTTTCCCGTCAAGGGAAACTCAACAACGGTCGAATTGAATATGGGTCCGTTCTACGCCATCGAGATCCCGAGCTTTGTCTAGTTAGCTCGCTGATTCTTTACTTGTTTTTGCCATTTGAGCAAAACGAATTCCCGAATGTGATGTGCAGGGATGATTGGTACGATCGTAAGCTATTTGCTGGAAGACATCCATTGTTGCCCCTCTCGTATCACGCACATTTAAACATGGTCAACAAGGCATTCGCCGCCGTCGACATCAACAGCAAGCCGAAACCCCACGCGCCGCGTGGTTCAGCTGTCCGGAAGGCAGAAAACGCTGGTTGGGAAGAGAACCAACTGAGACGTGCCGGTCGATGGAACGCAGACGCAATCAATCAAGCATACTTGACAAACCTGCCGTTGCAACCCCTGCGACCGTGTGCAGGATTCAATCCCAAAAGTAGTTCGTATTTTCTGCCGCGGGCATCACTGACGCCTCCCAGCAATTGCATCTCATCAATATTTCCAGAAGCTATGCATTACAAGCAACAATTGCGAGATACCTCCATTGTCGACATTAGCGCGACAGTATTCATCGAATTGATGCTTTAGGGTCGTTTGGTGCTGCTGCAGGACGTTCCGCTTCTGCGGTTGCCACCCGATTCACCAGTATTTCGTTCTCATTCTTTCGACAATCCGCGTTCAAGCAATGCGCGGCTTCCGTTGTTTCGCATCATCAAGAAAATTACCGTGCTATTGACGATGGAGATCTAATTCTCGTTCCCACGTTTGACGCTAGATTGCCTTCACTCAGTGTTCAGATTCATGGATTGGAGCAGTTGTTGCGTTCCGACGAGCAACGTCAGCAAGGCCAACAACATCACTAACAACAGGCAACAGATCTGCAACAAGCATTGCTACAGCAGCAATCAAACCAGAGTCTGCCGGTAATGGCAAATGCACCACCGATGTTCAAACTCAACAGATCCCTTCGAACTGTCCAAGAAGTGTATGACGAATGGTAAAATGGATTTGGCTCCAATTGCTCAGTTGCCGCATTTGAAAACATGTTCGGGAGCTCGTGGCGATCATCGCGAGCTGAACGAAAGTACTACAGCAATCGAAAGCTTATCGTCGACTTACTCGACCATCTCGTTGCCAACGGTGCCACGGTCAGTTGAGCAATCGCTCAACTGGAGCTCATCAGAGGCTTCAAGTCCTTAGATTGGTTGCGCAAGCAACTGCGTTCCCTGCCAAAAGTCCCGCGGCCATCGAACATAAACCTACATCGACATAATCGCACTGTGAGCATCGTGCATCGAATGCATCTCTGGGGTTGTTGATGGAGCTTACCTGACGACGGCAGGCGGTCGGCAATGGGAGCTCACCACGACGTGTGATCGCTCTGTGCTTGGTGATGATTGATCTGCATAAACTACCACGTGGCGTGCTTGGTTAACCGGATAGAACACCATCAGATTCACAACCGACTGTTGCGGCTAGAGCTGTCAACGTCGAGGTCTCAAACGTTCAGAGACGTTTTCACCAACATACGTTTTGAACGTGTTTGAATACAATGTCTCAACTGTTTTATACATTTTCGAATGCCCGAGCCGTGAGCCATGATGCGGAAGATTGGAGTGAAAGCAAAGGTGAGTGCGATGCATGGACCGATAGAAGCCAACGCAGTTTTATGGCGGTTACTATGCACTACCTGGACAGCGAGTTTCATAGCCATGGATGGACACTCGAGGTTCAACCATTTTCAGGCCAGCAGCACACCAGGCAGGCGATTGCGACTTCGATCGATGGCGTCATGGAACGCTGGGGTCTTGACAAGGCCAAGTGCACCCTACTGCTACGTGATGGCGCGTCTAATGCGAAATCGGGTGCGCAGCCTGTTGGAGTGCACCACATGTCCTGCATTGCACACTCGATTCATTTGGTGGTCGCGGGCGCGCTACTGCGGAAGCGAAAGATCAGTGGAAAAAGTGTTGTTGCGATTCAGCCTGATGTGGACGAGCAAGACGATGAAGTTCAAGATCTAAATGCGCTTCGCGAGTCTGCGTCGGAGCAAATCCAAGCGTATGTGGACGCCAATGCCCCAGAATCGAAATGCTGTCTTGAAAAAATCCGAGATATTGTGGATGTATTTCGTAGTATGGCGACATATTTCCATCGCTCACCAAAAGCAAAGCATTGTATAGAGAGGATGCAGTTGTGAATCGGCCACTATTCATCATGTTGGATTGTCCAACAAGGTGGAACAGCACCGCGGAGATGCTCAGCCGACTGGTTGAGCTGCAGGCTCCTCTTGAACGATACCGGCATACGATCCAAGGCAAAGCGCACTTTAAGGATGTGTCGGGCATCCGTCCAAAGCCCCAACACTGGTTTGCAGCTCGGTGCCTGATTAAGTTGTTGTCACCATTTGTGGGGGCGACGGAACTGCTGAGTGGAGAACAATACCCCACCCTCGTCGTCGCTCTCCCGTCGCTGCGCGCGGTCAAACGTCTCCTCATGGATGCCACGATTTATGATGAAGAGGTTGTTCTGGTTGGTGAGCAACCGTTTGTGAACTAGGTTCTCGATCTAATGCAAGATGTGCGAATGGCAATCCTTTCAACGCCTCAGTATTGCGCACCTATGGATCGCGCAACTGCATCCACGAATGTCGCGAATGCTCCATCTGAAGAACGATGAACCTGCGCCTGCAAAGACGCCTCTTCTTCAAGCTATGGTCGCTGCTGCAAAAGAGTATCAAGCATGTCCAGCTGGGTCGCAGCCTCCTGTGATGGGCTCGCCCATCCCGGCATCACGCACGGCAAAAACGTCACTCGCTGATGAGCTGTTTGGGCCTTCACTTAAGCGAGCAAAGACGACAAATTGTCAGCCTGCTGACGAGCTCAGCATGGCTTGCGAGGCGGAACTACTACAGTACATCCAGGCAACGAAAAAAGGTTCGCGATCCACGGATCTGCTGGCATGGTGGCGTGAGAACGCAACATCAGGAGATACCTGGTACGCAAGCTCGGTCAGTTGTCGATTCGTGCTCGAGATGGCGTTGTCAGGGTTGGTGCGTGGATCGCGGGCGCGTTTGAGTCCGTGGCTGTCGTTGCGCGCGCCATTCTCTTCGTCTTCAGCCCGCCCAATGTAGATCGTTGAGACTGGGGAAGAGTTCCAGGCCATTCGGCGCGCCATGGCGCCTGGTACGACCGTCGGCTGTATGCCAACAATGGGCGTGAGTGGTATGCGCATGTTGCTGGTCGTGTGGATGGTGCGGTGCTGACAATGGAGAATTGAATGCCAGGGGCTGCATGAAGGTCACATGTCGCTCGTCAAGCGAGCCCGCGAAGTGTGCGATGTCGTGGCAGCCAGTGTTTTCGTCAACCCGACGCAGTTTGGCCCGAACGAAGACCTGAGCAAGTACCCGCGCAGGTCGAGCGCGATTTGGAGCTGCTGCCAGAGCAGAACGTGGACCTTGTTCTCACCCAGTATTGAACAAGTTTTGAAACTGTTTAAAACGTTTGAGTTTCAAAATCTGCAACCTGAACGTTGTCAGCTCTGATTGCGGCTGTGAGCCGAATCACAATAGATAACAAAATCAGTTGATTAGTCCGTTACGTAAACAGTGACAGTTCCCATGTATCACACACAATCCTGCCTTTGAGTGTCACATCTGAGCACTTCTGTAATATTTCAGCAGGATTGCAGTCTCTTCAAAGTGGCACGGTAACACCTGAGCCACTCAATCAACTCGTAAGAAACACCTGTTTCAATTATGATAAAATCATCTGCTCACAAATTATTGGCCACAACAAGTGCGCTTTGGGGATGTGTGCCCTCAGTGTGTTATGCAACGCCATCGTGACGATTGCATGTGGATTGAGCACCTTGACAGGCGAATTGAGGGGGGTTCGCTGAATTTAAGCGTTCCTCAGAGGGTTGTCGCTGCGCACGAAGAACTGTGCGTGGTTTATGCTCCGTTCACACTCAACTCAGACCCCATATCAACAACACCAACGCTAACATCACCACCCACCACCCCAACCAACACCCCACCATCGTAGCTTAACGGAAAAGCTCCCTTCACGGGAAGATGAGGGTTCGACTCCCTCCGATGGTATATTAACCCTGGTTAACCTGCGAATGACGCTCTGAGCGAAGACTTAGGCGCATCATCATGCGTGAAGCGGTGCGCTCCTGACCGATGCGCTCAGCACGAAGTCTTGCCGACCGACGACGACGGTAATTTGCTTGATTGATTGCTCGAGCCTGCAACATATGCTCACCTTGTGCATAGTACTTGGCCAAGAAAGTCCGATAAAAGTCACCATTGTTTCGACGCAAGGGCAAGAACGACACGTGAAAATTCGTCAACGAGATGGTAATACGCGACTCCACTCACGGCTCCACTTGTAGGTGCTTCGGGAGATCTTCCACAGCGACGAAACTCTGCCAAAGTAACTCTCCACAAGCACGCGATCGGAGGAAACACGTTCATTCCGAGCGATGTCTTCACGCGTGAGCTCTGAACCGACGGGCTTCTTCTTGGGGTGGATGGCACGACAGAAGAGCTGTGCGCCTTGGTATCCCTTGTCGACCAGTGCTGCCCAAGATCCCGCGTATTGATCGCTGCCTTCGCCATCGTCTTCGCGCATCAATTTATCATCCGTCTTGGCCAACATGGCAGCGTGAAAATCCGCTTGGTCTCGAAAAATGGTAAGGTCTGACATTGGAGAACGGACATGTTGACGCAGACGCCCGCGTACGCAACGGAAGCCTCCAACTTCAAGCCACAGAGCTTGTGCTTGTTCGAGAAGTAGGTCTTCTGCTCCGCAAATCTTCCGGAAGCCCGATGGGCAGGCTGGAACTTCACGTCGGTAGCGTACAAGGCATATCGGTAGTTGTCGAACAAATAGTTCTTGGCTCGCTGTGACGCCATTTGCACAGGTCGAATTAGCGTTGAATGCAAATGGACATCAATTAACGCCAACATTCGCATCAGCATCTTCTCGAAGCTCCCGGGACGAAGTCCAAAGTCCAACGAGTGCTTGTCCCAAGTGTTGTAGGGCTTGAGAACACACAGTGTCATCAGAAAGGCATCTTTGGGCTTCACGCTGCATTTTCTTCCACGCCCAGTCGTCCATACCGTCACTACGTCCGCTTCAACAATCGCCCAGAGCGCATCAAATTCAACATCGCTGAAATTCGCCAGTGACGCGATGGCTTCGCTTCCTCCATCCGTGAAGGACGCGTCATATGCAGGCAATTGAGAGTCGTTGGCGTCCTCGGCAGTCTCGACGTAGTTTCCCATGTCTTCGGCAACTTGTTGGAGGCTGGCGAACTCGTGCGCTTGCTCTTCCTCCAAACGGGCGATGGCGGCGGTGACGTTGACCATCGTGTGACGAGTAGGCTTGTTTGTGAGCAGAAGTTTTGAGGAATGAGCTGTTGGTGCCGTGCTGCCGCAATGAGGGAGGCTTTGTAAGAAACACATCTCGTGCACCAGGCACCCGCCATATGGTGAACACGTGACAGTTCAACTCCTGCACACCCTGCATCAAACATTCTCTCGTTC
>NSDO01000072.1:242790-258953 GCA_002286825.1 Lagenidium giganteum | reverse complement strand
TGGTGCTCCACTGCGACGGACCATACAGCTGTGGATCATTCTCGCGGTAGCCCCAGGGCTTGTCGTCAGGCGAGTTGGTGGCTTGGCTGACGACCACGGCGGCGAAGACGGCGAGACTGGCGAGGACGTTGGAGACCTTCATGATGCTGTTGGAGCTTAGTGTGGCGAGGGCTGCTTATATGCAGATGGTGGCAAATTGGATTGTGGCAACGAGACGTTCGCGAACCGGGAGTTGGTCTTGAACAAGTTGCAGCCGGCGTAGATCCATGCCAAATGCACTTGTACAACGTACCGCACTTTGCGGAGATCGCCGCCGGCTGCCACTCACAGAGAGCGAAAGGGACCTGCGCCACGTGAACATGCACTCAAGTTGCCGTGTTACGGGTGGTGTCACCAGGTGTCCCACCAGATGGTTGTGCGGAGACGCAAGAGTTGTGAATTTCGGACCCACGACACTGTCGCAAGGCATTCTTTGATGATCATCGCGATGAACCAGCGGTATCAGCCGCGAAAGCCACAGCGCACTCTTCAACTGCATGGAGATCAACACCGCTCCAGGTGTCTGACATTTGACGATGTCACAATGGAGAGCGCTCCCAGAGTCAACCGCCCAGGTGTCGCAATGCACCACAACTGCGCTGCCATACGGAGCCATTTCGTTCCGACTTGATGCTGACAACGACATTGCTACGACAGCTTGGCTTCGCGTGTTTGATCAGTGTTCCTTGTTCGATGCATCCTGCTGGTTGATGCCTCACGATGTGAGCCTCAACCGCGCGCAGAATCGCTATCAGAACAGCGTCGACGTCCAGAAGAAGTAAAACACACAGACATGAGACACCTGGACATCGAGCTCAAGCTTGATTGTAACTTTAGCACATGACATTGCGGCTGAAGTTCAGTTCGCTGAGAAGCGGAACTCTCATGTCGTACGGACGACAACGATGTCAACGGCAGGTTGCTTCTGCGGTCCACAAGAAAACATATACTTCTGGAACATGCAAGCACACACACGCGACCTCAGCATGTGGTATGCAAGTCCCTCTTGCCTATCGATACAACAAGCAATCGACCTTCGATCGGTCTTCAGTGCCCTGTTCGATAAGCTTGGCCGCGCGGGCGATTGGAAACGTTGGATTTCTGGTTCTTGACCACCACCACCAACAACAACAACAACAAGGTTTGGTATATTGAATGACTAAGCGTATTCCAACATTCCATGTGTCAGAGTCTTAGCGGTCTGCCATCGTGCCTGGAGACTCGGAGGCCCAGAAATCTAACGCCAGACGGCGAGCAATGTGGGCAGGAACAGGATTCCCTGTGTGGAATTGGGGGGTCTTGACCATCTTTCACGGAACCGGTGACATGCGGGCGCGCCGCATGTCTTCAGGTCGCAGGGCACGAGCGGTGGAGAAAACGAATGGAAGTACACGAGCGCTTTGACGATTCTCTGGTAAACAATATCTTCTGTGTCAATCCACTGATCGCACGCAAAAATCACCACAAAGTATGTAAATGCCACCAGCGGGGTTATTGGTGAATGTGCGTGTTGGTTTGATGAATGAGACCAAGGGGTGCGATCGTCAAATTATGCAGCTCCGCCTGGATCACAGGCGCTTGATCGTGGGGCCGCAGAGCTTCAGCATAACATGCAGAAGAAGGAGCTTACGTGATATCTGGTTTCTCCAGACGCGTATCGACGACAGATTAAAACGTCAAGAGTGAGGCTGACCATGACTCCCCACGCTTGCGGCCAAGATGATTTCTGATTGTGAACTTCAGTGTCTGCAGATTGGATGGTTATACTGCCATCAACATGGTCATCAACCAGTCGTCACCTCTGGATCGCAGGATCAAATGCTCAGACAACAAGTGGATGGTACATATACATATACTTGAGAAGGAATTTGGCAGCAGTTGACTCAACGGCATGTAGAGAGATAACGCGAGGTTCGAAAGAGGTCATCCGGTAACCAGCGTTCGCAGACGGCACGGATTGTTGGTGATGAGAGTCATCAGCTTCTTCATAATGCCCCGTTTTCTTGCCCTGTCTCCAGATCTCGCAGCGTCGAAATCCGTCGTAGTGAATGGGATCGACACTGACACTTGATAACGTGTGGGTATTTCGTCGCACGGTGCAAAGACAACAGCAACCTACCAAACACATCGCGTAGTTGCTAGCGAACTGTTGTACTTTCGTCAGAATAAAAGGCCAGCAGCACTTTTTGCCGTTCACGAGTCATACTCGTTTTCTGATATAGCCCCACGTAGGTCTGGCAGGGCTACGACACCAAAAAACGAGGTAAATCACGCCGTCGCACGCGAATACGAACCGCCCTCCTACATATCATTCGACGTCCAAGGCTCGAGGGCATACTGACATTGGATCTCTCATGGAATCTGACGGTCAGGTCAGATTCTGACCTAAAGTGACGAAAGGGAAGTCGATGTCGGTCGCGCTGGAGGCCCTTCGCACAACTCGGTCATGCGACTTGAACGTGGGGCTGGGAATGCATCCTGGAAGTCGCGAGCTATCTCCGCCGCATTGGAGGGTCATTCGCTGTGTACAGACTGCGACTCTCTGACCGAGTCTGACAAAGTCAATAATTGTTCATTTCTCGACATACGAAGATGGCAGCATCACATTGCTACGTGGTAACTTGGCTGCCTCCTGTCAGCCTTGGAGTTCAAGTCTACTACATAGATACTGGCGCGATACCATCGCTGTGTTGGTGAAGCTACTTCGATCAGTGACTTCATTGCTTGTGAACCTGTTGCGACCTTGAAACCTATTRCACATAACTGAACGGCTACTCGAACAATGCATCCGCGGATTGTGCGGCGGCAGCGTTGACTCGACGCCTCCACAGCAGGTGAAATCTAGAACAACAACACAGCAGCACTACCGGTGTTGGCCTTTGCCCATGCGTTGTAGTCCGAAGGTTGAAGTCGCAAAGAAATCTGCCACGACCTTCCAGCCCCCTACCTCGTAACGTCGCTCATGTCTTTATTGTGAGTTGAGGCCCCATACAGAAATGGTGGTGGATTCACAGCGCGGCGAGCGCTGCTTATCCCGTCATTTCTAAACGCGCGATCTCGACCACAAGTGCCAAGCCTCGCTATCCCAAGAGAAACATGCGCGCCGCCATTCTCGTCAGCCTCGCCATCGCTTCCTAAACGCCGAGTCGACCGCGAACCAGTGGCAGTGCATTGCTGGCATCGATACGCCAGTACGTCGCCTTCCAAACGGCGAGGTGCAGTGCGCCGCCGACAACGGCCGCGACTGCATGTGGCAATCCAGCGCCATCGACTGCAATAACCTCGTTGCCAGTGATTCGTTCAGCCCCGCACAGCCATTGTCATGCGGCCAGAACCACATGGAAATGTGGGGAAGCACGGGCTACACGGACTCCGGCCACTGGTGTTCGCGCGCGGCCAAGATCTTGCCCGAGTCGCCCGGCTGGGTGTGCTTCCCAGAGGTGCTCGTGCCGCTGCGCGTCAACCACGCTGGAGATGTCGAGTGTATGTCCGACAACCGCCGTGACTGCTTCTGGCAGCAATCGTTCAGCGATTGCCAGCGCCTGGCCGACAATGCGCCGCTTGGACTCATTCCGTTGGTGTGTGGTAGCGCGCACAACACTGAGTACGGCGGCACTGGCTACGACACGCCCGGCCACTGGTGCCAAATGGGTGCGATTTTCTATGGTCTGGGCAAGTAGGCTGCTGCTGCTGGTAGTGCATGTGGTCTCGTCGATGGCCATCCCTGATAGTTGAGTTCCACATGCGTGATAACCGAGGCGTTCCATCGTTGAATCGATAAATGAAGAGATATGGTATCCTCTTCTCAATACGTGTTTATCGTCATTTCGCGCAGCATCGCTTGCCGAAGCAACGAGCATTCACGTTGGCGCCACCTGTGAACTCACTGCGCAGCACCAATTTTGTCGCGCTGTCTGCTGGTTATCTGCTGGTAGGTTGCACGGTGCAAGTTGAGACTTTCGTCCTCTGCGAGACGCGGTTCCTCGTCCTCCAGTCTGTCCGAGGACGTGCGGTGCGGTGATGGATAGACGATTTGTCGGGGCATCTCCACGTTCTTCACAGTATTCATTTCGCCAGAAGCCAAAGAAACAGTGCAAATCCTCGACGGGCAATCCCCGAAGTTAATCTCTAGGAGATGTCGAAGGTGTCCGGTGCCATTGCATTGTTGTTTACAAGCGTCGTGTGGGCAGAATCTTTGCTCGGCCAGTGGCAATGTGTTGGTGACATCACGACACCAGTGCGTCGCTTCTGGAGCTCGGACATCGAGTGCGCGTCTTTAAATGGCAGAGATTGTCTGTGGCAGTCTGACATGGCCTCGTGCAATCGAGTCATTCAAGATATGCGGCTGAACGCCCAGTCGACGATCACGCAGCCACTGCGATGTGGCAACCACCATCGCGCGACGTGGGGCAGCACGGGCTACCTCGAAGGAGGTCACTGGTGCACCAAGAGCTTTGATCTCGTCCCCAACTATCCACCAATGTCACCTTGGACGTGCGTCAACGGTGTCAACGTGCCATTGCGAGTCAACTTTTGGGGCGACGTCGAATGCATGTCTTCTAATCGTCGTGACTGCCACTGGAAGAGCAGCCAGAGTGAGTGCGCGGCGCTGATCGTCAACCCGCCCAAGCTCCAAGTGCCTCTCACGTGCGGTGATGTCCACGTGGACGAACATGGGACTGGCGGCTACGGCACTGCGAATCACTGGTGCCGACTCGGCGCAACCTTCTTCATGCTGTCCAAGTAAATCATCAGCAAGCGCAACAGTCCGGTGAGAGCGAGCGTGAGTTCTATTGCGTATTATTCCTGCGAGGGAAGAGTTCGAGTGCTACGCGGACATCGCAGACTCAAATGGCATTAACTTATAATAGCTCGCTGCAATTCGTGCTTGTGCTCGTTTGCAGAGTGCTGATATTTGCGGTGCTTTTGTAAGTGACAAACGCATCAATCTGGTTGCTCACCGAAAGATGCGTGCGCCATCGCATGGCATCAGCGCAGAACAACTATCAGTGACAGGGTGCATCAGAGGGAACGAATCACGTCACATTAATAGGAGGAAGTTGATGCCGCGCAATTCATCCATCCAAAGGGAGGAGGAACGAGAAAGGAAGTGGGAGGAATAGCTAGCCTGCTGGACAACTAAATAAGCTATGGTACACTATGATACAGCAACAGCGACGGCGTCGTTCAACGGTGCATGCTGGGTTGGGTGGGAGGAAGCCTTAAAGCGCTCACGTTTCGAACAGACAGAGACCCATTCATGGACTGAGACACTAGAAATGTGCGATCGATAGTGGTGCCGGACATCACATCGTGGGCTTGAAGCGAGGATATGTTGCCGTGGACGACGAGAACAGCTTCGGTGCAACTCCGCAATCACTGGAACGTTGCTCTAGCGAGGCGTGCATTTTAACTGCGCCCTAGTATGACCTTGCCCACTGCTCGAGGTACTGGTGCTGGCTGGTCCTGCCTTCGACACTTCGTGTTGGATTGTGTTACGGTGGCAGTGGCAATGGCAACGGCAACGGCAATGGCCAGTCCGAACGAGTGGTGCTACAGCCTTCCCACCGCCATCCCACCATGACGGGCGCGCACGCGTTGATATCCACAGCGTAACGCGTGGCGTGTCCGTCCATCGACGCTCCATTTTCGTGCGTGGCAGGTGGTCCTCTCCCTGTGATTGGCTGAATTCCCGAGGGGTAGGCTCCCAACGACTGTATGGACCAATCAGCGCCGAGCAGCCACACTTCGAAGTGCATGTTGGCCGTCAAGTCACCATGAAGCGTGGCATGCACGCGCCACCGCCGCCCGCTGCCGCCTCCTCATTACTGTACACATCCCACACCTGCTCCATGCATGTATATGAGCAATGTCATGGATGTCGCGCTTCACAACGCAGACAACAACATCCGCTTCGTTGCTCAAAGTATTGGGTGATGACAGACGAGCACGGGCGCGGCGCGGCACAGGGTGTGGTGCCGAGATTCGCTTCGTGGCCTAGTTTATGGTCCATGTGTCCTAATTCTGCGGTGAGAATCGGATCCGGGCGATGAGCGGAGCCCGTCAACTTGATGGGGCGGATCTCGGCGTGGTATCTGACGGCAAGCCACGCCACGGGGCGGCTCAGTCGGCACGCGTCCAGCACGAGCACGAGCGCGATTTTGAGCGGCTCTCGGTCCATCTGGCAGCCGCTGTCTGCCACGATCTTCTGGCCAAGCCAGGGCACCGCCATTTGGGTCGTGTGACTGCCTCATTGCATCGGACGGCCCAGCGCTGGGACACCACACACGCAGCGAAGGCCACGCATTGACCAGCCAAACGAGCACCGCCGTGTTTGTCGTCGATCTTCACGGCTGGCACTTCGACATTTGCGCCGAGAGCGACAGACAGCGACGACCCAAGCCACAATGCCAGCGACCACGCCATCGACCACGCGCACGACCAAAAAGTCGGAAGCGGAGACCAACGTGGGCACGTCGACGATCGAAGAAGCCATCGTGGCGATGAAGGCTGGCAAGTTTGTCATCGTCATGGACAATGAAGACCGCGAGAACGAAGGCGACCTGATCATGCCGGCCGAGTTCGCGACCGAGGAGTCGCTCGCGTTCATGATCCGCCACAGCACGGGCATCGTGTGCGTGCCTGCGCTGGCTGACCGCCTTGAGGCGCTGCAGCTGCCGCTCATGGTGGACAACAACACGGAGGTGCACAAGTGCAAGTTCACGGTCACGGTCGATCTCAAGGAAGGCAACTCGACGGGCGTGTCGGCGGCGGATCGTGCGCGCACCATCCGGGCAATGGCCGACCCGAACGTCCCAGCCAGCGCGTTCAACCGTCCAGGACACATCTTCCCACTCAAGGCCATGAATGGGGGCGTCATCTCGCGTGCCGGCCACACGGAAGCAGCCGTCGACCTCGCGCGCATGGCTGGCTGCGCGCCGGTGGGCTACATCTGCGAGATGAACGACCAGAACGGCAACATGATGCGTCGCCCACAGCTCGAAGAGTTCGCCAAGGAGCACGACCTGCCGCTCATCACCATCTCGGACATGATCCGCTACCGCTTCACGCACGAGAAGATCGTCGAGTGCGTCGCGGACGCTGTCGAGATGCGCACTCCGCACGGCAAGTTCGACCACCTGCGCTTCTCGTCGGTGCACGATGGTCAGCTGTTCGATGCGCTGGTGCATGGCAACGTGAACCAGCGCGACGTGCTGGTGCACGTGGTGGAAGACGGACTGCACGAGCTCGTGGACGCGCAGTTTGCGCAGCAGCAGATCGCCAAGCACGGCCACGGCGTCATCGTGTACGTCAACAACGCCAAGGAATTGCTGGACGTGAGCGGCGAGCTGATGGCGCGCCAGAGCATCTTCGGCATGGTCATGCAGATCGTCAAGCACGTCGGCGTGCAGTCCGTGCGCATCCTGTCCAAGGAACCATCGTCGTTCGACCTCAACGGCTTCGGCATCCCGGTCATCGGCTACGAGACCTTGGTCACTGCATGAAGCAGCATTGGCAGCAGCGCACACCAGGTCAGAGCGACCTTGCGTCCGCAGCGCACAGTACCGCAGTAGTTCGATAGACATCCATTCCATATCTTGTCCCTTGTACATATTCATTCCGACGTCTTCACGATAGAAATATTGCATGAGCGCGTGTGTCTTGTCAGCAGCAAAACAGTGTCGGAACTGAAGATCCGCGCATGTCCGGTCGGTTGTCGAACAGTTGCTCGTGCATCTCACGCAGCGATTTTTGTTTCATGGACGTCCATTGCGGTTCGAAATCATGTGGTCCGCGACTGCCACTTGTGCTTCTGGTCACATTCTCGAACCCACTCGATCGATCCACCGAACGCACCCACCCTGCATCACCTGATCCCCCTCTCAAATCCATCGCACAGCTGTTGGAAATCTTTTGCGTCTAGTTTCTCCTGACAATCCATACCCTGACGAAATCAGCAACCATGATGAGAGTCATGTGCGAATTCTAGACCTGTAATAATGAATCAACAGCACCGTCGCACCAGCCGCTTGACGGCTCGGCCAGCTGCGCACCAAAACCTCTTTGTTTCGATACCGTGCTGCCTCCACGAAAGCTGCTGCGCTTGGTTTCCCCACGCGCTGACCATCACTCTCACCTGGCTTGGTCGGTCACATCAAGCAGTCTCAGACACGAATTGGCTGCCCACGCGCCACTCCAAGCCACGACGACAAAGACAAAGACGACAAAGACGACGCCACTACGAGCGACAGCGACAGCGACAGCGACAGCGACAGCGACGGAGAGAGACACTGGGTGGTGAAGATGCGCACGTCCTTCGGAGAACTCAGGGTCGAGCTACTGGCGGACGAGAGCGCGTCCGACGGCGTGCAGACGCCGACGCTCAAGACGCCGTCGCAGCTCGAGCGCTCATTCAGCGACCGCCGCTTCTACCGCCACGACACGCCGAGCCAACTGCGCCAGCGCTTCATCCAGATCCAGGTCGTGGACCAGCGCTTCAAGGAGCCATCGTGGATGCACCCCAACATTGGCGGCGAAGCGCAGCACATGCAGGGCCCCGAGGAAGAGCTCGACGCCATCCGCCAAGAAATGGAAAGAAACAAACACCAGCTGAGCGAATGGCCGGCCACAGCCATCGGCGGCAACGACATTTTGTCCAGCGTGCTGTTCACGGCCGGGTTGACGACGGCCAAGGCCGGCAAGTTCGCGCCGATCACGCAGATGATGGTCGTGATCGTCGTGTATTGCTTCCGCTGGGTGTTTGAGGAAGTGATGAGCGCCGTGCCGTTGAATGGCGGCTGCTACAACGCGCTGCTCAACTCGTCGTCCAAGAAAGTGGCCGCGATCGCCGCCACGTTCAGCATCCTGTCGTACCTCGCGACAGGCGTCGTGTGCGGCGTCTCGGCCTTCAACTACGTCAATTACCTCATGGCACTGCCCGTCGTGTCGTGCACCGTCGGGATGCTCCTGCTGTTTGCGGTGCTGTGTCTGTTTGGGATCGCCGAGAGCGCGTTCGTGGCGCTGATCTTCTTCGTCTTCCACGCGCTCACGCTGACGATCCTGTGCGTCTTCTCGGTCATCTACGCGGTGCAGCACCCGTCCGTGTTTACCGACAACATGCGCACGTCCATTCCCGACGTGGCGGTGCTGGGACACTCGATCAGTGGCAACGTATTGACGGCCATTTTCTTTGGATATGGCCCTGCGTTGCTGAGCGTGACCGGCTTCGAAAGCTCGGCTCAGTTTGTGGAAGAACAAGCTCCTGGCGTGTTCCCCAAGACTCTGCGCAACATGTGGGCGCTGTCCAGCTTATTCAACATTGCGTTTGCGTTCTTGTCGCTCGCTGTGGTTCCGATGGACGAGCTCATTCTTCGGAAAGATGTGTTGCTCGCATATATGGGCAACATCTCCAGCGGCCACTGGCTCGAACTGTTGGTGACGATTGATGCGTTTGTGGTTCTCTCCGGAGCAGTACTGACTTCGTACATCGGTATTGTGGGTTTGGCCCAGCGACTCTCCATTGACCGTGTGCTGCCTCGCTTCCTCATGATCAAGAACAATTGGCGCAACACGAACCACTTCATTATCATCGCGTACTTCCTCGTGGCATCCAGTCTCGTTGTGGCACTGAATGGTGACACAGCGACCCTTGCAGGCGTGTTTGCGTTTGCTTTCCTGGGTGTGATGATGTCGTTCGCCGTGGGCTGCATCTTTTTGAAGGTCAAGCGTGAAGAAATCCCAAGAGAGAAGACGACGTCGTGGATGAATGCGTCGTTCTGTTTGCTAATGGTGGTGCTCGGCTTTTTGTCAAATGGTTTGGGCGATCCCGTATCCCTGGGTTATTTCGCCGCCTACTTTGTGGCGTTCGGACTCGTAATGTGGATCATGCTGGGGCGTGTGTCCATTCTTCACTGCGTGCTGTACATCACGAAGCGCATCATGCTGTACTTCCGTTTCCGGAAGACAGGTAATCACGCGGTGACTGTGCGAGGCAACCACGGCATCATCGGCAGCATTGCCGTGGCCAAGACCATCGAGAAAATCAAGAAAACGCCGGTGATCTTCTTCTGCAAGGAGGGCAACTTGCCGAAGATCAACGAAGCCATTTCGTACGTGATCCTCAACGAGCAGACATACTGTTTGCGCCTCGTGCATCTGCTGGGCAAAGAAAACGACGTGCCGCGCGAGTTTGAAGACATTGTGTGCCTGTTCGACCATATTTATCCGTCCATCAAGATTGACTTCGTGTCCATCACTGGCAAGTTTGACCCAGCCACGATTGAGTGGATTTCTCGTTCGATGGACATCCCAACCAACATGATGTTTATGCGCCAGCCAGCGAACGAAGGCACGCACAACGTCGCAGCATTGGGCGTGCGTGTCATTACGAGCTGAGTGTTGCTTGGTCCGTTAGAATGCATTTTCTATCTTCATTGGATTTGGTGTCGGATGAATGTTACGTTGCGTTGTCAGCCCACTAACTTCGGGTATAAAGCCGAATTTACTGCTCTGTGCAATCTAACGAATGCACGTTCCACTGCGCGAGACTGAATGAGACGTGCAAGGTCTGTTTCGATAAAGTATTTCGTTTGAAGTTGAAGGCATGTTTCTCATTCACACGTCGTTAGTCTGTCTAGTCTGTCACCTCCAACATCAGTTGTTGTTGTTGTTGTTGTTGTTGTTGAATGGATGGCCATATTAGAGAATATGACGGATTGGTACTTTCAATCACGCAAATGTCGCAGTCACTGCGCAGTTTACCTCCCACAGTGCCAGCAATGTCCGTTGACTCGATAGGCAGGCACGAACCACAATGCCAGAAGGTATCGTGGTTCGCTTGATCGCTCGTGGTCTTACTTCGACCTGGTCTGGGTTCAATAGACTCCACGCTTTCTCCTCCACAGATCAGGTCTATCTGATCCAAACCGGAAAAAAGCTGGCTGCCGCTTGTGTAGGAGATGGCTCCGATGACCATCGGGTGCTGAGGGACTTCGCCACCGTTAGCACTCTGGTGCAGCAACAACGGCACAAAAATACCGACGAGCGCTGGGATCATGCACATGAAACCCAATCTGACCACAAATGCTCAGGTGCGAGGACGACGCAGGTCTTGTCGGTCGCTGTGCTGCTCTTGCACGCAGCGAATCAATCGCCACCCGCACATCATATTCCAATCCCTGCGCGGTAAACACACCAGCGAAGCTCTACGATGAACAGCGTCCCACAGCTGCCGCGTGGTCAAGTACAGATCACGGTGTCGAAGGCGGCGTACTTCACCATGTGGGCCATTCTGTTGCTCTTCCAGTGTGCCAGTGCCGCCTTCTTGGTCGGAACAGCGTACAT
The DNA here is from genome assembly GCA_002286825.1 of Lagenidium giganteum. NCBI lineage: Eukaryota > Oomycota > Peronosporomycetes > Pythiales > Pythiaceae > Lagenidium > Lagenidium giganteum. Next base: position 247,571 of record NSDO01000072.1, on the reverse strand, counting down.
CTACCTGCACTACACCGACGAAGACTCCCTCTTGCATTATCTAGCGTTCAACTATCTCTTTACGGAGCCCATGTTGTTCCTGGCGCAGCACTCGAAGACGGTTGGCATTGGCTATGCCATCATCAGCGGGCCGTTCATTTATGGCAGTACGCGAATGGTTTTATATTCGCTCTGGCAGCGGCGACTCACGTTCGGACCAGCGCAACTGCAAACAGGACGCAAGCACAAACACTTCGCGCCGTCTTGAGGCATCCCACGCATTGAAGCAAAGATGCCAGTCGTGGTTCTCGTTGCTGGGTATACCAAGCCTCAGTGAGATTACTGTCTTTCGCACCACGTACGCTGTTGAAATCATGATGGTTGTCAAGACGATGCAACTAGTGCTGCAGACCATCCAAGGCTACCGTTTCAGCAAATACAACAGCAGCCTTGCCATCAACCAGGTCTACGGTGTCATGATTTTCGTCAACGCGGTGTCGAGTCCAGTGATTCACTTTCGCTTCTCTCGCTTTGCTGGTGACCATCACCAGAAACAATTGTACTTCATGCTTGCGGACACAGCACTGGACTTTACGTGGGGAATCGTCATTCAACTGGCCATGTTTGCGCCATACTGGCGGTCCTACGTGCACCGAGGCAGCCTTGCACAAGACGTGACCGGATTGGTTTGGAAATCAAATGACCGACCGTTGCGCCAAGTGCTGGTTGTATCCATGGGCAACTTTGTTCTGAGTGCATTCCCGTTCATCACGTCGGCGCTGATATATGACGAGATGCGAACCATTTTAAGTGACGCAGATAGGCTGGTAACGCGCTCTTAGAGAACTCAAGCGCCATCCTTGCTGCATGTGGTGAAGCCAACGACTTTGAGCAAACATCAGAAGTACCACACAGACAAGCGCGACTCCACTGCCCCACGTTCCAAGCTCAAGCTCTTCACAACTGCGTACATGGTGCTTATGATGCTCTATGGCGCACTCATCCTGTTCGTCTCGATCACCGCCAGCGGCGCCTTCTTTCAAGCGGATGTCGGTGGCATTGACTGTGTTGATCGGCTGCACCCTTGGTTTCGACAGTCTCTTACTTGTGTTGGTCGTAGAATCAACTGTGGTTCGCTCGGTATCAGCGGCCGCAAATACGAGCTCCAGCACGTGCTTCAGAACCTCGATCCGTTCCTTATCGGCAGGCTTCAGCTTTACAACTGCACCTACCTTGAAATGCCGGCGAACATTCGCCAATACAATGATCTCGTCACTTTGATTGTTGAGAACTCGACGATTATAGAATGGAATGCCGACGCAAGTTTGACCGACGAGAGCTTCCCAGCCTTGCAAACGCTCATGATAACAGACGTGCGTGTGATCGGGACTCCGGACGGCTTCATCAAGAATCGCTTGCCCAGCGCGTTTCAATGGCTCGCCTTCACCCGTGTCAACGTCGGCGACTTCATCGAAAAGCTAAGCGATGAAGTATGGAACGGCATCTGGTACGTGATGTTCGACGACTGCCAACTCACCCACATTCCAAGTGCAGTCGCAACAATGTCAAACCTGATGGCTGTCACGATTCGCACCAACCCGATTATCATGGTTGAGGTCGAAGATTTCAACATCAACGACGGCTTCTTGTTCCTCGTCAACTTGGACAACAGTTCACTCGTGTCACTGCCGAACGCGACTTGGGAATTCTTTGCTAGACAGCTCACAACGCTTAGCATCCAATCCAGCAATATCTCGAGTATTCCCGACTACCTGCATGAGGTTGTGAGCCCGCTGCTAACTGTTCGAGCGTACGACACGCCACTGTGCACAGCAATAAACACATCGTCCGTCCCCCGATGGCCCTGGATCGAGTGCGACTATGTCTCTGACGGGTACTAGTAGCAACGACATTCAGCAAATAGAATCGCAACAGACATGACATTACTGTCGATTCAATCTATCAGTTGTGTGAAGCTTTTCGTAAGACAGCAGAACGAGTGCTGCCAACTTTGCTGCCGACTAGCGCTATCTAACGTTACCAAAATAACGTTGACTTAAGCTAACAGCTGGAAAAATAGGTCCCTTCATCCTCATCCCCCCATCCTCAGTTGGTGGCCAGAAAGCATGACCAGTGACGCAGATCGTGAGCTTCTGCACAGCGGAGAGCGTTTTTGTGCAGACCACCTGCGCGCATTCCCCGTTTGTGGGGGATGCGGTCGGCTGTGCAGGAGCTCCACCGTCTAGCGGTATATTTCCACCACGTGCTGTCATAACAGAGGTCCAGGATATTATTATCGAACGCTTTTCCGCACGATTTACAGGACTCGACTTCAACATTCTGTGGGTGTCACTGCTAGACCCACGTTTGACTTATTTGAAGCATCTATCTGCTTCGGAAAGAATGACCGCGCACTCGGACTTGTTTGCTGCAGCCGTTGCGATGGCTAATGAAGCTCAATCAATTGTGAATGATGATGAGGATTGCTTGGTAAGTCCACCTAGAATGCCGACGCCAAAAAAGGCGAAGTCGTGCCTGACAGCATCGATTTTGGTGATCGCGCTGGCTCTGCATCTACCACGCCAACTGGCTCCAACATCGACGGACAGAATTAATGCTACCATGAAGCAATGTGAGCACGAAATTGACCAGTACCTTCATGCTTCATGGTGGATGCTCAAGACTGAAGACTGCCTGAGAGAGAGAGGAGAAACTCAGGTATATTACGCCTTAACAGGCCAAATACCCCCCAGGACGACCGCTATGATGTCGATCGGATATGTTGTGAACAACGCTCCGACCAATGACCTAAGTCGTTGGCCCGGTGGTTGCAAACCGCCGCGTAGAGCGCAGTGTACGGGTGAGTGGAGACATTGGATGCGCCGTGATCCATGGCCCAGTTAGCGGCACAGTCCGCCATCTTGTTAAACTCTCGAACGTGGTGGTGCCACGTGACCGTGGCGATCGAGTCGAGGGCCTCCACCGTTTGTTCGTGCAGTAGCCGGAGGTGCGCAGCACGCGGCGTGCGCATGCTTTGGTGCATCTTGATAATGAGTTGGCTGTCCCCGATGACATGTAATATCGAGACGCCATGCAATGTCGCAGCACGTATGCCGTTGCGWAGGGCCGCGAATTCAGCGAAATTGTTCGTGGTAGGCGCCGGAAAGTACTCGCTTCCGATCCAGACGACGTCGAACATGGTTGGAWGCGGTCGWAGTAGAACACTACCGGCTCCACYGGGGCCTGGGTTTCCCCGTGCCCCGCCATCGAAGAAAAGCACCCATTCTTGGGCGTCACGCGGCACACAAGGCAGTGGCGTCGGCTCCTGCATCATGGCATASAGCTCGCGTGCATCATCACCGTACAGTTGTCCTTGGATTGCCCATTGGAGCTGCCGTAGCTGGCGGGTAAACATCTCGTCAATCGCTGGCTCTGGGAAGAACTGAGCATTCAAAGCAGCCACGCGGACACGATAKATCGTGTGCACGGCTGCGAGCACCTCTGCCGTCCAGATCGTTGTGAGGGTGCGCTTCGGGTCATGTGGAGGATCACATCGCTGCAGCGCGGACACGCGGGTGCGCCAGTGCCTTGGAAACTTCTGTGGCTGCCACGCTTGGACCGCCATCTGGAGATCACTCCGTGTGTTCCACGTGAGGAGCGACTGCCACCGATTCCATATAACGTCCCAAATTGTTCTCGCCGGGGGGCAATCCCATAACAAGTGATCCACAGTAGCACGGACTGTGTCACAGTCCTGGTGTGGACAAATAGGCCCGTCACGGCCAGACGCGTGCAGGTGGAGACGACCAAGCTTCAGCCTGGCAAGCGTGAGGCGTTCCGCGGCCGTCGCCACGGGGTGATTGTGTAATTCTGGCCATTTGACCGCTTCAAACTCAGGGTGTCGGACTTCTTCGTCCGTGGCGATCAAGCGTTTGTATATCCCACCATACGACATTCGCGGAGTGGCTGCATTGACATACAGCTGGGCCACACTAGCCACGGCTGGGAGAACACYGACCACAGCGKCTTTATCACGCCGGCGCACCCACATAYTGACCTGACTAGCCGTGTGAATGGTACGTATGGTGGGCTGTGGGTCGGGCCACYCGTGGACATGGAGCAGACACCGAGATGGCTGGGTGTGTATGGTATATTCGAGTTCAGCGCCACGCTCGACAACGAGTTGGTTGGGCGGCGCAGGACGTGATAAGATGTCGGGGTAGTTGGCKATCAACGCGTCCACCAGCAAGTCGAATTGAGCATCTTGCTTGTTGGACAGCGGATAGGCGRTGCCGCAGGGCGCGAACGAGATCAAATTGTGCGATTCCCATCKCCAGTGGATGAGTTGAGCGAGCGTGGTGCCARCTCCGAGGTCGGCGATGTGCGTTTTCGTGAGTTCGGTAGCATCRGCCAKGAGGAGGAAGGCACCGACCCCGACTGTACACAGCGGAAGCCATGCCGCATTCAGTCGTCSATGGTCGGACCGCGATCCACGKATCACCGTGGTCAGGTCCGGGCGGATAGCAGTGGTGTCGACCCACAGCCTTTCTTTGTGCCAGTGCCGTTGTGYGAKCCGCAGCGCTCGCAAACTGGCCTGGGCCCTGATGATCGCTGCAATCRTGTCGTCCRATCGGATGGCAACCGGTGTGCATGCAATGACATTGGCACCAGTTTCGAAGAGCGAGGCATRAAACTTTGGCGCCGTAGTATTCGACCGGTGGGGCTGGATGACACACTCAGGCGCCAAAGCACGTGAGTGGGCAACGCGCAGGCACGGCGGAATTTGGGCTTGGCGATACACA
>NSDO01000072.1:216795-233771 GCA_002286825.1 Lagenidium giganteum | reverse complement strand
GCAGAAGACACCAGAGGCGAATTTCTGGATGGCAGCTATGCACAGTGAGATGGAATCGCTGCTCAAAAAAGGCGTCTTTCGTACTCTTGACAAACTTCCACATGGCCAACGCCAGATTGATACCCGATGGGTTTATGCAGTGAAACGCGTTGATGCTGGCACCATCGTCCGTTACAAGGATCGGTTAGTAGCAAAAGGGTTCACACAACGATATGGCGTCGACTTCTTTGAGACCTTTGCGCCCGTGGCTCGGGCTGGCTCCCTGCGGTTGCTCCTCGCGCTGGCCTCCATGMTGCATCTTCGACTCTGGCAATGCGACATCAACACTGCGTACCTGAACGCACGGTTGAAAGAGAAGATATATTTGAAGGGCATTCCCGGCTTCGAGCYGCCTCAACCMGAGATGGTGTATGAGCTCCTGATGGCACKCTACGGCTTAAAACAGTCCGGACGTGAATGGAACGAGGAAATCAATCACTTYCTCATCGTCAACCTACMGTTTCACAGATGCCAAACKGATTYGTGCGTCTACTGGCGCCGTGATGATGCGGGCCTRATATTCCTTCTGCTGTATGTCGATGACGTCGTTGTGGCCTCCAACTCCGAACGMCTCAAGCAACACATATTCGATGCGCTTCACACGAAGTACGGTATACGCGACCTTGGGACCATGCGCTACTATCTTGGGATGAACATCGMCCAAGCTACTGATGATTCCATCACACTCCACCAAGCCACCTACAGCACCAAAGTCCTTCAGCGGTATGGCTATGACGATGCAAATCCTAGCCAAGTGCCAATGGAAACAACACTGCGAATCACCGCCGCGGACTGTCGTCAACCCGGTRATCTTGTCCCCAACTTCCCTTATCGCGAAGTCATTGGCTCGCTAATGTATTTGGTCACYACCTGCCGTCCCGACCTAGCTTTTCCTGTTTGTCAGCTCAGCCGTTTTGTCGAGCACTTCGGCCCCAGGCATGTTGGTGCCGTGAAGAAAATTCTTCGCTATCTCGCTGGCACACGCAACAAAGGCATCCATTTTCGTTGTGATCGTGGGCATACGATCGATCTTGGCATTCAGCKACAAGGKCACTGCGACAGCGACTGGGCGGGCGACCTCGACACGCGTAAAAGCACATCTGGTTTCGTGTTTACGCTTAATGGCGCCGCTGTCTCGTGGGGAACGAAAAAGCAAACTATTGTTGCTCACTCCACAGCTGAAGCGGAATACGTGGCTGCAACCGACGCATGCCTGGAAGGCAAGTCAATTTTGAACCTCTTGGGCGAACTGGTTCCGAACGTCGCACCACACTTCACACTTGGCATTGACAATGCCTCTGCGTACACGATGGCAACAAAGCCAACAKCAAGCCGTCGTTCACGACACATTGAGCTTCGTTGGCACTATGTGCGCGAACTAGTTGCTAAAGATGATGTCCGTCTTATCAAGGTTTCCGGTGACGAAAATCCAGCCGACATGTTCACCAAGCCACTGCCAAAGCAAAAGCTTGCTCGCTTTACCGGCATGATCGGTATGACTCAGTGATGAATGTTTTGCACCCTAATATTGCCTAGCTCATAGATGGCTCAGGCCATAGGGGGGCGTTGTTGGAGCAAGTCGACAGACTGCAACATCAATGAGTGATGTGTGCGACAAGTGTAATGTGATGGATGTCAGACTGTACGCGGAAACTTCGTAGATATCTCCAGTAGGTCTAGTGCTGTGTGTGTGTCCGAACCAACGCGTAATACAGTTCTCGTTTTGCGTACAAGTGTTAAAGTGCAAGTCACAACACCAACATGGTAACTCGAGTAGCCTATCAAATTAACTACCTATATACACTATTATGAACTAACCAGTGCTCGACGTCGCCATCGAGATGGCTCACGACACGTGCACCACGACTCTGGAAAAGGTCGGACGTGCGCCGCGCTTGTGGATGTGTCCATGGCTAAGTTCGCGGCGACGTCCGCCATCTTGTTTTGGGCTCGGAGGTGGTGATTCCAGGATTCTATGTGGACCAGATCCGCTAGATTCCGTGCTCGAGCATACTTTGTCCGAAGATGCGGATTTCGCGGTGGCCGTCGCGATTAGAGAGGCGATTCGATCAGCACCAGAAGGGGACGTGAAAATGGTGAGAGTGGCAATGAGAATGGCGTGGCGGCGCAGATCGACGATGGCGAGTTGTGATACTCGCGCTTGGAGTGAGATAGATCGAGCTACCCTGGTGTGGGGTAAGCTGTGAATGCGTGATAGCTGATGAGATAGCGAATGAAATGACCAGAAGTCAGCGTTGCTCCGTTCTGTTGCATTCGCATGGACAGGTCACACCTAAGTCACAGGAGCAGCGGATGCTGAAGCATTTGTGGCTGAGTGTCGATTTGACGTTCGACAGTTGAGAAACGTTAGGACCAGTTATGCGAAATTGACAACATTATCAGCTGAGTGGAGGATAACTGTAACGTTTGTAAAGCTTGGCACTTGTTGTTGATCGCAGAGGATGGCAAAAATCGAAGTGAATTGAGTTTGATCGGTGAACATGCAGGACCTACGTCTACCAATGCCATTCTAGAACGGTCTGGAACGAGTCTGGAACCCTGGCAAAACGGATGAGGACAACCAATGATGCAAGCGATGAACAACTGCGCCAGTGAACCCAAGCACGCGACAGCTGATTGGTTACACTCCCCCTCACTGGTGCAACGATGAAACGTCGATGATGCCAGCAGCGTGCACGAACTTGGTGAACTGGGGTGTTGGCAGCGCCTTGGTCATGAAGTCAGCAATCTGGTTTGTCGACGGCACCGGTTCGACACTAAGCAACCCTTCCTGGATGGCTTCGCGCACGAAATGGTAACGAAGATCGATATGTTTCGCTCGTGATTAATATCCAGTGTGATTGGCCATTGCAATAGCCGCCTTGTTGTCAACCTTGATGATGGTGGCAGACAGATCGTTAAACGGGAGCTCTTTCAGCAGTTGACGCCGCCGAAGCACTTCTTGTGCAACAAGTGCAAGTGCCATATATTCGGACTCCGCCGAAGACAATGTAATCGTGCGTTGACGCTTGGACTTGTAGATAACGGGTGCTCCACCAAGGATCACCAGCAGCCCAGACGTCGATCGTCGTGACTTAGGCTCACTGCCCCCATTTGCATTCACGAACACAATTGGCTTGAAGTCGCTAGGTTGGCCACGCTTGAAACAGATACCATGCTTCGATGTGCCCACTAGATATCGGAGTACTCGAATTGCCGCCTTCATATGAGCTTGGGTTGGCGCCTCGAGATGCTGCGAAAGCTCGCCGATGGACACCCAGATATCTGGTCTCGTGGCGCCTGCGACATACAACAGCGCTCCGATGAGTTCTCTGAAACGCTTTGTCTCTACTTTCTGTCCATCGTTGAAGTCGTCAAGCTTCTGTCCAAGCACATTTGGATTTCGTGATGGAATGGCACTGTCCTGCCCAAATTTCGCTGCGAGTCGTGGAATGAACTGAGATTGACACAGATGCAGCACACCAACCGTCCGTTCATCATCTCGATCCCCAGACCAAATCGCGCGTCGCCAAGGTCATTGAGGGTGACGTGCCGTGCAAGGTCATCCTTGATCGTGTTGCATTCTGCGTTGGATGAGCACCTGACTAGGAGATCATCGACATACAGCGCGATATAGGCCAATTGACCGTTCACACGTCACACAGTCAGGCATTGCTCAAACTTGATGAACTTGAGCACTGACAAGATGGTCTTATGCCATACGGCCGCAGCTTGATTCAAACCATAGAGACAACGCCGAAGCTTACAGACCATGCCGTCTGGGAGATTGATTCCTTCTGGCTTGTGCATGAATACATCTTCCTTCAAGGCTCCGTTCAAAAACGCAGTTAAGACATCAAGCTAGCGGATGACGTAGCCTTGCTGACAGCACAATGACAGGAACGTTCGAACCGAGTTGAGACTTGCCACTGGTAAATACGTCTCCAAGTAGTCGACGCCATAGATCTGTCGAAACCCTTGAGCCACTAAACGCGCCTTGAAACGAGTGACGTTTCCATCTGCTTCTCGCTTAGCATCGAACACCCACTTGCACCCAATGACACGAGCACCTGGCGGACGTCTAATCACGTCTCAAGTGTGATTGCGATAATGCGACTGAAGCTCTTATCGCACTGCTTCCTTCAACTCGGCAGCTTGGGGTGACGCCATTGCTTCGCGATACGTGCATTGCCTCTCCATCACCATGAGGGCAATATCATATCCATCCGCGAGGCGAAGTCGCTTGGGATCGGGCTCCCCCATTGTCGGTGTCGCCCGACGATTGCACGACGCTGAGATGATGTTGCTGGTACACTCACTGGTGCTGATAGTGGTGGCGACATTTCCATCGGTTGTGGCGTGGTCTCAGGCAGGTAGGCGCTTGCATGGTCGCGATGATCTTCATCAACTTCCATATCTTCACCTCCATCGGTCCGCTTCGTTGTTGGGGCTTCGTAGTCATCATCTAGTACTGTCCACGTTAGCGGCATAGCGACCTTGGCAACCACAGTACCATATCCAAACGGAGGACGCTCATTGAAAGCAATGGTGCGACTGATGACGATACGATCTTCCTCGCAGTTCACTTACGGTACGCCTTCGAGTTGTCGGCATAACCAAGAAAAATACAGCGATGAGCCTTGGAATCAAACTTGCTGCGCTTTGATTGATCCACGTAGACAAATCCACGCTTCAAAGACACGCTTATGCTTCACGGACGGTCGGCTGCCCCACATTACCTCAAATGGGGTCGAATCTCCACGTGCCGCGTTGGGCTGTCGGCTTAGCGTGTACGCAGCGTTGACGACGGCTTCTCCCCACCATTCTGGACTCCAAACTTGATAAGGAAGCGATGCACGAGCTGATTCACTTAGAGACCGATTTGCGCGCTCAGCGGTGCCATTTTGCTGGGGTGAGTATGGTGCACTGATCTGATGCTGAATTCCATGGGACGCAAGAAATGCACGATAGCGCTTGCTGCAAACCTCGCCCCCATTATCTGTGCGAAAACACTTGATGCGACGGCCCAGTGGAGTCTCCATGAATCTTTTGTACTCCTTGAATTTGGTGAATGCTTCACCCTTGCGCTTGAGGATGTAGACGGTGATGAAACGTGACCAATCATCAACCAGGACGAACACGAACCTGGCACCTGCCTTCGATTTCACCTTCTTTGGCCCCATGATGGCACCGTGCACGAGGTCCAGCACTGCAGACGACTTCACCACACTTCCTGACGTCCGCGCATACTTCATCACGCACATCTTGCCCGCCGTGCATCCTTCACAATGTCCCTTGGGGTGTGGTGATGATGGCAGCGCAGCAATTCCGTTCGCGACACGACTCATGTTGGCGACACGCTCAAATTCCACGTGACTCAGGCGCGCATGCCACAACAGCAGGTCATCGACGCTTGCGGTCACGGCGTTTGCCTCTCCATCTTGGCGCTCGCACACGCCAAATTGAGCACATACAGCTTTCCTTAACGACGTCCCTTCGCAATCACACTTCCTTGATACACGATTGAGCAGCTTCCTCGCTCAAATTGAGCCGTAGCCCCTCTCGCTGTGAGAGCTGACACAGACAGCAGCCTACGATCCAAACCTGGGATGTAGAGCACGTCGGTAACTACAACCAGTTGGTCACTATGCAATTGAAGCCGGACCGATCCAGAACCACACACTGGAAGGCGCTCACCACTTGCCACCATGACGTTCATGTTGGAGCCAATCCGGCGAAAATCTGCAAAATCACTGCGCTCATGGGTCATATGAGAACTCGCTCCACTATCCAACAGCCACGTGGTGCTGGGTTCATCACAGGCCGAGACCGAAAACACCAGTGGATCCGATCCTCCTTCTTCTTTGGACACTGGTCGCACTTGTAGCCCACCTCATTGCATTCGAAACAGCGCCCATGGAAACTCTTGCGCTCGCTGCCTCGCCATTTTTTCGACGCTTCGAATGGCCACCCTTGTGGTTGCTTACACCCCAACGATCGCGTTACCGTCCACCCTTCCTGTCCACCTTGACTTTGAAAGCACCTTCTTGCTTTTCACGCTTCTGGACCGTGTCATATTCACGTCGCAATACCTCCTTGGCTTCATACAGATCGATGTCGCCGCGAGCCTCGATGATCTGAACAATTGCATCATATTTAGGCGACAAGCTTCCGAGCAAGATCGCCTAACACTCGTCATCTTTCACTTCGTCGCCAACTGCGGCCAATCGCATGCACCAATCCTCAAATTTCATCAGGTGATCCATGATGCTCTCTCCTGGTGTCCTCCCAAACTCGTGCAGCTGTCTGCGCAGCTAAACGCGATTGTGGAGGCTTCGCTTCACATGAAAGTCTCGAGGATCGGTCATGCTTCTGTCTGGTGAAGGGCGGGCCAAATCCGCACGGACCTGGTCATCCTCTCCCATAAAACGGGCTGCGCTGGCGATGGCCTTGGACTTGGGAACCTTGGTCATCTTCGACGGGCCCGCTCCCGCAGGTCTTGGCGCCACGAATTAGCGCTGGCGAGATGTGCTTGAGGAGCTGGCGTTTTGTGAGCCTTGGGACTTGGCGCTGGCGGATGGTCTTCGACAGCTTCGTTCCTCGGTCGTTGGCTCGGGCCGCGTGCTTGGATGGTCTTCAAGCACGCTGAATCTGGCTTGGCGTAGTCGTAGTGGTTGGTCGACACGCAGACAACTTGGTTTGGGTGCAGCGGAGACGCTATAGCACCGTGGAATCACTGCGTCCACTGCAAAATACAAAGCAAAAGCAATTCCACGGTAGACGCTGAGGTCTACGCACCTTCCTGTCAGGTGCACGCTTGACTTGAGTGCCGAGCAGCACCGGGGAGTAGATCCACCGGTGGCGGGAGCTATGCTCGCGGCGGGGCCCTGTTTCCCTCGCGGCGGCACGCCCTAGAGCTCTTCGACACCGCTCGACGCTGCGTGGGGCCACTACTCTCGCCGACGCGCGGAGCACTTGTGTCTTCGAAGGCAATACCCGGACTGTATTGCTAGGCGTCGCTTGCGCGGCGCCTCTTCCTCCTATGTACGAAATGCAGCGGTCAAGTAGAAATAACTACCAGACCACTAAACATACTAAATGCAACTACTAATATAGTACTACTTAATGCAAATATAAACAAATACACTGAGCTAACACCGCGAGGCCTGGAGTCAGCTGGATTCGCTTGGATTGACCAGATCCAGGACGTGTCGGAAGAATATTCGAATCTCCGGATCCCCGCTCCAGGACCCTCTGGATCCGTCCCAACCGCCTTTATCGCGGTTCCTGGATCATTCCTGGAAGCGTCACGGCAGGACTTCTTTTTCCGCTCAGGTTCAGATCTGAGAGGATCTGACTCTGGGTGGATTCGTTTAATGATCTCTTGTTCCAACCAATCAGAGCTCCGCTTCACGACAGACGCCCCCTTCGCGTGGTCCGTCAGCTGTCCGATCCATGGTTTTCCCGGTTGATCCTGTGTCCGTCGCGTTCCCTCGGACAGAGACCGCCACGCGACCCCCCCCCCCGGAGCTCCAGTTGCCATCTTCCAGAGAGTTCGAGTACAGCCCGATGTACTCCCGAGGTATGTTGTCGCCGTTCCTCCTCTCATACCAGTCACGCACGCTCCAGCAGATCTCGTGCCTTCGCAACTATCTTGGATCCAGCTTGGCCAATGGTGCCTGGCCAATGATGACCATATGGCCAACCCCCCACGCCCTCGCTGCTTTTCGTGGGGGATTCGCCTGTCATCATCGATTCACCTGTCGCCCGAGCCGCGTTCGAAGTCGTGCTGCAGCGCCTTGCTGCTGCGGAGGCATGGACGTGCGTGTCGGTTCCTCGCGCCGGCCAGCTACTGCGCCAGCTCCGCGCCCTCATTACCGATCTTCAGACTGAGCTCGAAGATGCTGAGGCCACGATTTCATGCTCCGACAACGTCAAGGTAGCTCTTCGTCAAGATATCGACGATGTCGACGTCGACGACGTAATCCTGGGAAACGTAGTGCCTCTTGCCGCAAGTGAAGCATCTGCGGACCCCCCTTCCCCTTCCCCGGCGCCGAAGCTCGCATCGTCTGCGCGTGCCCCAACGCCCGTAAACACCGGCGCCTGCGCGCAGGAGGCTACGCAGAAACCATCCTCGCCACCAATGCCGCGGTTGACTCCTCCAGTGCGCGACGTCGGCGCAACCACTGCAGATCCGCCCCCTTCCTCGACAGTCAATCCCTATTCGCAATCTTCGGACGGCGCCCCCAGTTCGCTAACGCCCCGGCCAGATATCTCCGTGTGCCCCTTTCAGGAGTCGTGACAACGACTAGATCCAGCTTCCCGACAAGCTACCCCCAGCGAGACGAGGTTAATGGAGGAGCAAGCTTCTCCTTACCGGAGGAGGCCATCGGAGCCGTCGATGAGGATGCGGATGCTGCCGATGGTATCATATCTCGAGTCCGAAGAGCCATCTTCGAGCCTCGACGCCGCACTCTGTAGTGACGACGACTCCGTTGTGGAGATCTTCCGCGTGTCCAAGCCCACGTTGCCCCCTCTGGGTCCCTTACACAAGTGGGCACCTCCTTCTCAACCCGCCGAGGCCAAGGATTAATGCCCCCGACGCAGCGCCCCCAAGGCTAAGTCTGCGACCCCTCGCCGGCTTGGCCCAGGTGGTAAACCCTTCTGTTCTCGGCCCCCGCTGACGTTCGACACCACGCTCGTCGAGGGCCATGAGCTCATGGTCACTTGGGTTGACCGTGCTTCGGACGGGCAATCTCGCGAAGGTCCAAGATTGAGGCGCGATGGATATCCTCCCGCCACGATCCTTCTTCCGGAATGCCCCAGCCACACACAGCTTCGCCCCCGAGACCCGACGCTGGAGCAGTGCCGAATTGGCGCTTCTCGCGCGGATCCGTCCCTGGGATGACTACATCTCCCGTTGGCCGGATCCGGTGCTGTGGGACACCACCGAGCCCGAATTCCGCACCTTAGCTTCGCTTCTCGAGCAATACCGCGGCGTGAAGCCTTCCAAGGAGGATCCGGCGGGCGGAGGGAGCATGATATGGTCTCTATGACCCAGTCTTCGCCCAGAGCGGACACCGTAACCGTGGCGAGTAGGTTTACCCCACGAAACGCTAATACACGTATCCTTTGCTTCGTGTAGTACGCAGATCTTTCTCTTCAGTATTGTGTCACGCCGAACCATAACATCCAGGTGCAGCTCGCCCTGGTTGCCTCTCTTCGATTCGTGCACATGCTCACCGTCAACTACTTCGACCCCTCTGGTCGCCTTCTCCACATCACTATCACCACCCCTTTGGCCCCGCTGGACCCACGTCAACCTGGCCTGTCACATCGCCCTCAAACCAATCCTGGGGGTCAACGTTGGCAAGGTAGGTTGCTAATCGGTGGTGGTCTCTTCCGCCATGACCTGGAGTCGGTGACGTCCACGGTTGTCCCGGTGGTACTCGTAGAGGAGCGCCCCGCACGTGAGGTTGCCCTCATCTTCCTAGCTTGGATCGGAACCCGGCTGGCTCCAACGTACCAGGTACAGTCTTCGCTTGCGGCCAAACCTGGTGGGCCGGTAGATTCGCAATGTCGAGCATCTTCTCCACAGCGAACTTGCCGGCCTCCTCGTTCGGCTCTCAGCTGTCTTAAGGGAGCAGCAGCACATCGAAGTCGAAGCCTGGAGCCTTTGGCCACCTGTAGCTGCACCGTCGGTCGCTCCACCAGATCGAGGCACCTCTTGAGCTTGGAGAGGTGGACGATGGGATGTAGTCGATACTTTGTCGACTGTGTCTCGAGCTTGCACGCGTGCTGGACCACCATCTCGCTGACATGGAAGGGACCGTGTCACTGGTGGGCCAGCTTCTTCACGCAGCCTTCTCTGACACGGTCCAGGTACAGGCAGACACGGGTCCCGGCCTCGATCTGCGGGTCTGTAGTGGCCCGGTCGTTGGCAACCAAGGCACGCTGGGCCACAGCGTTGCGGACAAGGTCTTCTGCCTCCCGCCGTGCGTAGGAGTGGGACCGCGGTATCGCGGGTCTCCAGCGCCAGGCTTCTGTCCTCGTCTGCTTGCCATCAACGACGGGCAGCATGCTTCAATCGTTGTGCGCGGGTCCCACCCGTGCACGAGATAGAACGGGGGTCTCCTTCCTTGTCCCGTCGACGGCAGTGTTCAGGCACAGAGCGAGCCTTTCCGCGTACACTTCCTAATCCCGCTGCTCGGGATCTGCGACGTATATCTTCAACGCGCGCGTCACAGTCGGCACCTTGCGCTCCGCCATCCCGTTTACTTGGGGGGCGGTAGGCAAGTGTGACGCGCTGACGTTGGCCCATCAGCTCGTTGAACTCACGGAAGAACACAGAGACGACTCCAGCCTCACGGGCGTGTCGGAGGGCTTCACTCGCTCCAAAACGGCGATAGACATCTTTTTCGTACACTTCAGCCACGTTCTTCGCGGTCCGTGAGTGCGTGGCTTCCAGGATTGTGAATCCGGTGAACAGGTCCACTAATACCAGCAACTCCGGGTTGCCCAGGTAGCACACAGACAACGCGGGGATGCAATCCATCGCAACGACCTGAAATGGTCGGGTTGCAATGATGTTCCCGGGTGCGGGTGCATGGCGCCTTGGCACTTCCTTGCCGGTGGTGCAGTCTGGGCACCCGGCCACAAACGCCTGCACACTCCGAAACAGGCCACGCTAGTAGAACGTCTTCCGGATCCTCGCGTACGTTCTGGACTCACGTTGATGGCCGCCGTCCAGACTGGAGTGGTAGTGGCTTAGGATCTCCTCGTGCAGAGGCGTGGGCAACACCACTCTCGCAACCAGGTCATCGGCACCGTCATGCGGGGACATGCGACCACTGAGACTGATGTACCGCAGCACTCCGCGAGCATCGACCTCAAACGACGGTGCCAGCTTGGCACAACGCTCAACTCGGGCTGAATCCAACCCGTCGACCTCACCGCTGAGGTAACGTTTGCATTCCACGATCCACGTCTTCTCGTCCTGCGCCGACCGAATCCTCTGACAGCGCTCTTCTTGGAGCGCAATCTCGGAAGGTGGGTTTCTGCATCATCCGAAGTCCACCAGATCGGGGCTTCGTCAGACGAAGTGGGTGCGTAGAAAACTTCCTCGGGTTGGACGTGGTCATAGACGGCGCCGGTGCTCATCACATCGTTTGAATCCAGATCTCTTGCCGGATCGGTGTCCACACCTTCGTCAGCACCCGTACTCCCGTCAACTCCCTGCACCGGCTCGTCCATCTCTTCCACCAACTGCTGGTCAATGGCTTCGCCATTCTGTGACTCTAGACCCACTGGAACGGGGCTTGCCCGACCTGGACCCGTTGCTTGTGATCTAGTTCTTCGCAGTGCCGAACGTGTCGGCACTGCGTTCACTCTTGCCGGTGCAGTTACTCCTGCTCCGGCCTCTTCGGCGCCTCCAGTAAGCGAACGCTCTCGCCCCCAGCATGCAGCCTTGATGTCTTCGACGACCTGTTGCAGGCCGTTCAGCTTGACCGCGTCCATCCGCAACTGTGCGTCCGGCGTTGACCGCACGGGTGTCAACGGCCATCCGGAACATACCGGGCTCTTTCTGCCACTTTAAGCGCTTGCGCGTATCTGTCTTAGGGTTGTTTCCCGGTGGGTTCTTATCCTTTGGTGGGTTCTTGTCCAGTCGTCGTTCCTCGGGTTTCTTTCCGTGCGCATATTTGCGGCAGCCAAATCCGGTAGCGATTCAACAACTCGGTCACTCAAGTGGAAAATTCGACCACGTCGCTCTTCTTGGACTTGAGTTGTTCTTGATGGAGCAATCCTTGGGTTCCAAAGCACTGACGAGATACTTTACTAGCTTCTTCTTTTCCTTATGGAACATGACCGTGTTTTTACGCTGTGTGCTTCCTGCACACTATGCATATCAGACTGCAGCTTTCCCATGTCTGGCAAAGGGATGCATCTATGAGAAGGCAAGTCATCGCCTTGTCTAAAGCCGCGTCGTGTTCATGACGGGCGCATTTGCTTCCGCAAAGTAGGCAATCCACTCCGCCGCCGAGACCTGGTCAACGGGCTTCTACAGCTCATACATACAGATGAGCTTTTTGGTTCGGACATCGATGCACGCACCGACTGGCATCACAAATGGCTTCCACAGGCACAAGGCTTGCAATGTGGGCCAGCTGAATCAAGGACATTCCATCTCACGTCGCGCGTTCAGCTTCCTCGCACACAACTGCTTATCCGTTTCAGGCACGGCGACTCCAAGGGGATCAGAGCTTGTCGCAGGCAAGACTTCCTCTCGTGCAAAGTTAGAGTCTTCGCCCAGGCTGCCTTCCTCGAGCAGGGCTGGTGATTTAGCAGGAGTTGTGACGCAGATTGTCCTCATCTTCTAGTTTACTTGCCGTTGCTTTGCTTCGAAGAATGCCATCCCAAAATGCAATCTACCATGTCTGGCACGTCGTATACCAGTGCGACCGTAGTGTATGGCGTCGGCACGCCAAGGATCTTAGTTTGAAATGCACGAGTTCCAGTGACGTTGTAACTGTGCGTCCATCGCCCATTTACACCCGGAGCTGTCTTCATGGGTGGGCGTTAACCTTCAGATTTGTCGCCTTCGACCGCAAAAGTTCAGTAGGTTGGGTGGCACTCGCCCAGCGTAGGCTGACGCACACCACCAGACCTTAATAGTCGTTGTGCAACCGCAGCCCCTGCAGAGCAATTTTGAGCGCGGCGACTTGGTCGCGAAGCTGGGAGACGCATGAAGTACGGGCTGGAGCCATGGGGAGCACAACAAGTGCTACCAGTGCTTCAAATGAAGGGAAGAAGGGAGGAACTCGGAGCTTAGTGGCTGGTGGGAGGGATGGAGAAGTGAACGGTCCCCGCCGGCCGTGAGTTAGGGGCGCTGCCATGTTAGTGGCCGCTTGGCCCACGTCTTCCTTGTATTAGTCAAGATATTAGAGAATATCGTACCAAACGGGTCTTTTCCGGTAGATTTACGGCTCGCTGTTCGTTACTTATCCGCTAAAACGCCTCCACGACTGCGTTGCGCTCGACAATGACGGAGAGACACTACCTTCGCCGCACGCAACGTAGCGCAGTTTCATTAAAACGCGAAGTGCCAGCAATTATTGGGTCGTGCTCGAAGGAGCTGCGTCCCCTCTGCGAAGGGGCACACACTAGATCGAATACTCCTTGAGCTGAGCGATTGGGCTCTGAGCTGCAGCTGAATCTGGGCCGACAAAGCTCCGCGAGCATGGCGGCGCAGATGGAACACCTGGCCAAGGTTCTTGAGCATGCTCCCGATGAATTGCTCGCAATGAACGATGAGGCCTCGACCCATCTATTGGAAATAATTTTGTGAGTCCACGACTTGCCGAGTCACAGCGGCGCCTTTGCCTAGATCTAATGCCTTTCACTGTTCAGGGATGACCCAGCGGCCCATATTCCGTTGACGTTGCAGATAAAGCCTGGCTGGGACCGAGTTTTGGTTCATTGGATTGTCCGCATCGGCATCGTACGCCGTGGAATCAACGCTTCAGCGCTTGATCTAATCCGTTTGGCTGTTCAGCACGGAGCTGCTGTGGATGGAGCGGTATGTTTTCCTTGACATCGTGACTGTGTGAGTTCACATATGAAATGCACTGTCTCGTAGGACGAACGTTGCTCAACAGCCCTTCACTATGCCGCATCGATCGGTTCTCCAAAGCTGTGTGAACGACTGTTGGAGTGTGGCGCCGATTCAAACGCTCAGGTGGGACCTGAAGACTCACGCTACGATCCAAATCTTTTGCCGTGTCCTTTCTGAGCGATCATATTCGTGCAGGATTCGGAAGGGCGATCCCCACTTCATCACGCAGCACGTTCATGCAGTGCACAATGCTGCGAGATGCGGTTGCAGCACGGCGCAGATATGAATGCAAAGGTACTGCACTGGATAGTGTCCTTCGTTGTTCTGAGTAGCCACATCACTTCACTCACTCGGCACTTCAATACAGGACCACAAGGCATACACACCACTCCAAAGGGCAGCGTTTGAAGAAATCGGCGGAGATAGCATACCATGTTGCGAGGTCTTATTGCAATATGGGTGTGATCCCAATAATGACCAGTTGCAATTGCGAAAAGATGACCATCCGACTGCGCAGGTATAACCTTTGTTAGCCTCACTTCGTGTGGAGTGCTGCTCTGATGGTTTGTGCATCATAGCTGGACGTCAACGGAACGCTTCTGCATTTTGCAGCTGGATATGGTGCCGTGCAGCTTGCCGAGTTGTTATTGCAATATGGAGCAGATCCAAACGCTCGGGTATGTGCGACGCATCTCAAAATTTGCATTCGTTACCTCACTGTGATTGCACCACACTTGTGCAGGACCCAGAGTCCGGCTGTACACCTCTGCATCGTGCTGCCGAAAGCGATGCTCTTGGTGTGTGCACATTGCTTGTTCGTTGCGGTGCGGATCCAATGATTAGAGCCAAGGACGGTGCTTTGCCACTGGATATGACCGAAGCCACAGCCTTCGGCAGTCCAGTACGACAGTTTTTCATTGCGCATCTCCGACAGTGGAATGACAAGCTGTTCAAGGCGCTGTGTAAAGAGGGCAATGCTGAGGTGCTCAGTCTGTATCTCGACAATTTTCGGGTCGTCCTCGAACCTCCACGGCAGACAGCTCTCGTTGCAGTTGTTTATCACGATGTACGTAATGTACTAATGGTGGTCTCTTAGTTCCTTGCGCAAGCGCCTTACTTGGTGATGTACGATGCTGTTAGCTACACGTGTTCTATGGGGCGCCTTTGTTGCCTCTGAACGACACGCCGCTCCACCATGTGCTGATCGGAGCGGATGAAGTGCCAGGGCTTGTGGCTCACCCGGTATTCGAACAAGTCCTCAACATGAAGTGGTATTCAACTCGGTACGACGTCAACTACTAAGATTCTCTGGCACGCCTATTGAACAACTCCTGCAACTTTTTGGTGTGGGTATTACGGTCGTTGTGGCGCCTTCAAACTGACGATAGAGCCAAAATCATTCCAGAGTCCGTACTACCAGAATCCACTCAATTATGCGGTAGAAACTGAGGTTCCAAGTCTTGAAGATTGTGTGTGTATGGAAGTTGTGAATGGCAAAACTAGCGTAGACGGTGACCTGCAGCAACTTCGAGATCAGCAACAACACCTGAACTTGAAGCTAGACACCTACAGGGATCAGATGGAAGAGCGCCTTGAAAGCGTCTTGCAGCGGGTCGAAGTACGATTCCAAGATCTGAAAGAATTCCACACTAAGCCGATAGAGGCTCTGCTCCGTACGCTGACAGATCTTCAACTGCGACGGAGTAGCGATACTTTCAATGGGGACGGTGCGACATCATTTATCTGACCTGTGCTGGTTAGCAAAGTTGCATTCAAGTTCACGACGATTGATGCATTTGTGATGCTTTGCAGCGCTACAGTAACGTCATGCATCGGTATTGTCGTATCGCAAGACTGCACTGCGGTGACGAAGACAATCAAGAAAATCAAGAAGCTACCCGGGAGCTGAATCCGGCTTTGTTCACACTTAGTTATGTCTCTTTGCCGGCTTTGTCATATCTCTGCGGTGTCATGTTGTG
Source organism: Lagenidium giganteum (assembly GCA_002286825.1). Lineage (NCBI taxonomy): Eukaryota > Oomycota > Peronosporomycetes > Pythiales > Pythiaceae > Lagenidium > Lagenidium giganteum. Next base: position 218,141 of record NSDO01000072.1, on the reverse strand, counting down.
ACTTAATCGACGTTGTTTGCGTAATGTGAAGTCAATTTTTTCTTAATGAGTTGTGTCGCCTCCAGCTCGTTTGTGCACATGATTCCGTAAAACAGACTGCCTGGTCTCAGTGCAGTCAGATGAGCTGGATTTGCGGCATCTCGAGCTTCTTCAACGCCGCCATGATCCACAGCGTCAGCCAGCTCGAGAAGAAGGCCAAGACGACACCAAACAGCTGCTGGCCAATCCGCGCGAACTGCATCAAAGCTAAGTGAGGCGAGCGCAGGACTGGCCTCGCCGTACGCCCCAACCTCTACTTCCAGCAGCTCATGGACGGCTTTTTGCGCATTTTCGTAGACCAATCGAGCCCTTGACGCACCATTTTCTTTCCTCTTTCCTGATCTCTACAAAAACCAATCCTTTCTTCATTTCAATTGGAATTGAGCTGAGAAATCTGCGCTTTCAAGGCGCCTCAGTTGCCTCAGAAATGCTCTGGTGAACCCAGGAGTCCAATGTGGCTGGTGGCCACGTTTGTTTTGATTCATCACAGTTTCGTTTGGTCTACCTCGTGAAGGTGTCTCTTCTCTTCGAGCTGCTCTTGCGCGGCTGATCACTTCTCCCGAAGTGATCACGCCATGATAGACCACTTTCTTTAGCTGATTGATTATTACTCGCTCTGGCCAGACAAACATCAGAGTCGATACAAGAAATTCAGCGCGATCACAACGGCGTCGGGGTAGGCAGCACACCGGATCCGCACGAGGTGGATCAGCACTTTTACAAGGTGATACGGCCCGTTCACTTCTACCAGGACTACCAACCATTACAATGAAATTTTTGTCATTGTAATGGTTGGTAGTCAAAGTAGAATTCGGGCCATGCAACCCAGGACCGGCAGTTCAATAACCTCGCCCTTGGTCTCCAGCGACTCAGTGTCTCATGCGAGTCATTTTGGGTGATCTTCGATGCCATCAATCTTGATTCACCATAATTACCGACAACAATGGTCAATGCTCTAACACAAAACCTTTTCTTCTCGTTTGCTGGTGTACAAAGTAGATCGAGACTGTCAAACAGTAGAGTCGTGATCGACATGCCCAAATCCACCGCCTAATAGTCAAATTCTTCGTCCGCTGGTTTCGGCTCCCCAGACAGCTTGTGTGACAAAGGTTTCATACCAGTAAAATCTACATCACCTTCGACATATCTAGTGGCCACCCATCCGTCTGGTCGTATTATGCCGTCGTCCTCATTTGGCGAATTTGGTGGTGGCAACGGCACCGTGATGTCACCGCGTTTGTCGCTGTCCTTGTCGTCGACCTTGTGATCAGGCTCTCGTGGCACCTCAGGCTCGTCGGCGCTGTCCT
>NSDO01000072.1:204006-216420 GCA_002286825.1 Lagenidium giganteum | reverse complement strand
CTCGTCGGCGCTGTCCTTGTCGTCGACCTTGTGATCAGGCTCTCGTGGCACCTCAGGCTCGTCGGCGCTGTCCTTGTCGTCGACCTTGTGATCAGTCTCTCGTGGCACCTCAGGCTCTCGTGGCACCTTCTCCTGAGGCCTGCCGTGGGTGAAATCGTTTGACCGGTTGTCTTCTTGGATCGTGTCTACTAATGTGAGAGGGCCACTTGGGTCCGATGTGTTGAGGTCAGTTCCTGTCGTGATGCTTGAGGTAGTGCTGTTAGGTTCGACGATTTGGTGAACCAGGGGAATATTCGCGGATCCGGGGCGGTCTTGTCCAGGATGGCTCGTCGTGTCATTTGCTGACTTCACTGGAAGGTTGAATTCTGATGGTTCCGAGACTTGTTCAAAATTCCCATGGGTCTCGTTCTTTTCACTTTGCACTAGCTCATGTATTGTGGTTTGGTCGACGATACCAGTAGTATTAACTTGGGTCGCATTCGTTTCCATCTGCACAAGATTTGGTACACTAGCTTCCGTTAGATCTGAAATGCCGGTCGAATTGGCTCGGTTCTTGGGAACCTTTGCGTCGTGTACCGGGTTAGAAGGCATGGTCCCAATATCGGTCGACGTATTGATGGGTGATGGTGGCGGCGTATTTTTGTTGGTCAGTGCTGGAGCGAGCTCTGGCATCGAAGTGTTTGAGAATGCCGATGTCGGCATCGATGCTGATGTGTTCGAGTGCGCTGGAGCTGGTGTTGGAATCGGCATCTTTACGTTCAAGCGTGAAGGTGCTGGCGTCGTGTTGTTCACCAGCGCCGAGCTAGGAAATACCACTTGCTCTTGCATCAGTGAAGACGTAGTCTCGTTTGAATGTGAGGTTCCGTGTGTTGGATCCGTCGTCAATACCCCCTCAACCCGAGGAGAGGCTTGCGCTCTCTGTTTCGCTGACCATTGAACTGGTGAATCCGATGCTTTCGGCGAGGCTTTTGCTGCTGGAATAGACGCTTCTGTTGACGACTGCTTTACCGAGGAGGCTTCGCCAGGCACCGTGAATGGCCTTTCCGACTGCGTCGACGGTTGTGTCGGCAAACCCACCGGTACGTTCACAGATGCTGGCGTCGATGCTGTGGCTGATGGCTGCGATTGCGTTCGCGGTGCCGACTGAATGAGCGAACCTACTGTACCTGCTGACGACTGCCTTGGCGAATTCCCCGCTCCACTTGCTGGCATGGACGCTTCCTTTGATGAAGGCTCAGGATGCTTCGCTTCAGATGCGACAATAGGTGTGCCTGCTTTCGTCGATGACAGCGTTGGCGAATACCTTTCCCCAGTCGACGGGGCGCGCACCCACGTTTCCGTCGACGATTGCTGAGGGCAATGTGCTCGAGCGGCAGCAGCTGGCGCTCTTGCTTTCGTAGTTGATTGGATCGGCGAGTTCCCGGCTTCCCTCGTGACTGGCTCCGCCTTCGACGTGTGCGTTGGAAAAGCAACCGTTCCTGCGTCTGCTGGCTGCGGAGCCGCCGTCCAATTGCGACGAGATTGCGCTTGCATCGATGAATTCGAGTAACTTGCTGGCATGGACTGCAGAAGAATGGAGCTCTTGATACGGGCGTCGTTCTTCTTCAACCACTCTCCGATGTCGTACTTGCCGTCGGATCCAGCCGGGAGTGCGCCGGTCGGACAAACCAACAATGCCTTCGCATGCACCTCCTTTCCATCCACCACACTGATATGCACGCACGTGCCGAGGCAGGGCTCCGACTGGGTCTGGCCTTCCCAGGTGAACGTGTTGGCGGGCAAGATCTTGGTGTAGTTCTTGCTGACGAGACGATCGCCGACGACCTTGGCCAGCTGCGCTTTGAAGTGATGCTTGCGGTCGAGATCGGCGAGATTTGTGGCAACATTGTCGGCGGCTGCAACCGTAGCGTTGACACCGATCTTGCAGTACCACGGATCGGGTGTGGTATTGACGATGGCAATCGTAGAGTTCATAGTGATTCCTGGCGGCAGAGGTCTTGGCGAGCCAAGGAAAACGAAGCCTGGATCTGGCGTTCGGCAGTGGCGGATGGTGATCAAGTCACAAAGTGAGTTGATGGATCAGACGAGCTGGTGCCACAAGATACGGGTCGCTGCGAGTTGCCTGGTCGCTCGACAACATCCGCATATGTCCTGTTGAGGGCGTGGGCTCAATGCAAGGGTTGCGAACGAGTTGCCGAAGGGTGCCACATCTCGATACAAATTAAAGGGGAGATCACAAAGTGCGGGGAAGGTCCCGTGCCTGTAATGAAGCAGCGGCTCATCAAATCTGTGTGCGCTGCGCGAGCAGCAATCGATCGATGCTTCCATTCGCTCTTGGACAAAGCAACGGAGTGCGTTGATCCCTATATCTTTGGGCGGCACATCGACGCTGTGAGACATTATTGGCCGAGCACAATACAATATCCGGAACTGAACCCATTCATCTTGATCATTTCTGTCCCTGCGGAAAGTTGATGCGACGCAAAGCGATGTCGAAGCATCGGCACACAGACACACGTAATAGCATCCACCTCTCTCGAGAACTCTGACACAATCAAAGCCATCAAAACATGTTGTGCCAAAGCGGAAGTTACGGGCAAAAGTATCCAAAAACGCGCTCAAACGTTTGTTTGCAAAAAATGAACAGATGTCATCTGCAAGGAATCGGCTTTTTGATTCGCCAGCATGACTGCCGCCGGTTGTTTCCGCGTCTGTGTCAGTAAAAAATGCAGCCCGAGTACCGAGGGTACGGCGCGGTGCAGGCCTCGGACAATAGAATACAATAGCGGATTGCGTCAGTGTCAATAATATATCGGAAGTACTACAGTCCATGTTTCCGATATGTGTAAGTATGTTTTTCCATTATGGTTAATCCATGTTTGGAAGAAATTTGTACGTGGCGGTTTGCAAGAAACATTCGCGAAAGTTCCAGAAGCAGGGAGTGAACTCAAAATAGAAGCTTCCACCCTCATGGAGATCAATGCTGCACTAAACGATAATGGAGAATGGCCCAGCGACGCAGGACGGGCGCAAGATGATGACGATTTGAAAATGCCACATGTGCTACAAGACACTAGATGACCGACAGGATGTGACCTCATTTTATAAGGCAACATTAGCTATTGCAACACAGATCGGCTGCGTGGGTATGGCATGATCCATGGTATTATTGTTCTCACCATGGTTGCTCTCGTTATTGTCTCTAAAATGCCATCGCAGGATCATCCTGCCGTAACCATAAGCGTATTTAGCGTGATCAATCAGGTAATTGAGCGCTGCCAAAGGCACAATCCTTGCGGAGTGTGATGAAGCAGTATCCTGTTACATCGGCGAGCGTTGCCCAGTCTTCTGGGGAAGATTCCGATGCTGGTTGTGTTGTCACGGACACGATAATGGCGCCAACCGAAACCCAAGCACAAGGCTAAACAAGCTGCGTGTCTCTTACCACCATCTTTGCCAGCCAAACAGAAACGAAGCGGATGTTTCATGTTAACGTTCACACACAGGTACCAAAAGGGATGCAAGAGCACTCAGTTGCAGCACTATCTCAGTGTCCAACATACGCCGTCTGCTCCATCGCCGTGGACGGCATAGCCACGATCAACCCATGTAATGTCCATTCCTTGATATATGAAGAGTCCAATGTTCGATGATGTGATTTTCAGGTTGAGCATCTCTTGGTGAAGCATGAGATTGCTGGTGCGTATATGTCAGGAATGAATGACGTGGAACGATCTTGACCTGCAGCCATATCCTGAGCACACGAATGGCATGTCTTTCAAGGTCTCGTTTGCTTTCAGCCAGTGCTATTTGATATGAAGGCGTGAACCATTAAGCGTTCGACCGTCGTCGCTTAGAATTGCAAAGGAGCAAATCCACACGGACATCTCATCAAGTACCTGTATTCTGACTTTAGTCATGTGCACAGTCAAAATACAGGTACTTGATGCCGTTTTTGTTCGGATCAGGTCGCAGCCCATGTAAAACCAATCTTTGGGGTCTCTGCTCTGCAATGGGTTCTACGTCTGCCGATGCGGCCATTTTACATCTGCAACACTACCTGAGAGCATTGGGGCAATGATGAACGCTAGCCCAGTAAAAGTCGTTGCGTTGAAGCCAGCGGCAACTACGCAGAGAACGAAGTCAAAGCCAATCACGCCGAATACGCTAACAACATTTGCGGCGGTCACGGATTGGATCCCAACAATGAAATTGAGATTCCAGCAACGTCAAACACCCTGCAGCTTCCAGCGCATCGTGGTGGCAGCGACAACCAATCCTGAATCATTCAGCGCTTCACCGCCAGAGAGCATATCGCGGCTATGAGACCAGTTAGCAAAACATTTGTTCCCTTCTGACTCACCCTATGGTCTGGACGAGGTTGCCGACGCACAATGCCGACTCTGTCGTTCCTAAAAAGTCGGCTCCAGCAAGAAGCGTGCCAACATGAAGACTACGAACGCGTTGAGGCGACTATACAAAGGACGAAACGGAGGTCGCGCTGCCTGTTGCTGCGCAAACGTTGGTGCCACACAAGGAGCAACGCAAGATGACGCATGACCTAAGTCGGTTGTCGATCCAGACTTCAGTTTCTTGTGAACGGCGAAGTTACGCATTCTGGTGAAGTCGAAGACCAAATGCATGAGCTACCATGGATTTTACATGCGATACATCAGCAGCTCTCTGGGATCGAGAATTGATTGCATGAAGCTCCCACAACAATCTGGCAACGCTGTCATGTTCGACGCCCCCAGGAACATCCGTGGCGCCACGTTGATTCTCGAGACACAGTTGCTCGGACAATGTTATTGCGTTCTAGTGGAAGTATGACATGGACATCGAGAAGTGTCTTAGTCTGCACGACGTTATGAGAGTTTGTCGGCACAGTCTGCAGCTTCTCTTGCACGAAAAAGTCTCTCGCACTGATGCTCTACGATGTGCGACACCTAACCCTGCATGGCGAGGTCGGAGGCCGAACCGCTGCAGTCCAACAAGGAAGCGCGAGATCGATAATGGATTCTACATGGACCGGATCATGCGCTTTACGTAGTCGCTTCCCTGTCGAGTCTAAGCATCGTAATTGCACATCATTCATTCATTTTGTTCTTCCTGACATTGTTCTTCCCGCACCCCACACACTCGTTTTGACTTGGAGGTCATCTACCTCCCACCCGTGTTGACTTCGACATTTCTCCCTCGATGATTTCGGCATCTCACCGCCGTGTGTCATTGACAGATCTCGTTCACATGGGCTAGATCTAGTCAGACACACCATGTATGGGATTTACATCGACACGAAAAGATTTGGACAAAATTCGTGATAGCAGACCACACAGACCACGCAGACAAAAAGCCTTCAACGAAATTTCGTGCGGATCAGGCCATGTGTTCATCGTCCTCGAGTAATTTACGTCTCGTCCCCACGTCCCATAAGCTTCGGAGCGAATTCAACATTGACTTTCGCAGGTTTGTGAACATATGGGTTCTTGAACTGGTTATTCATCCGCACAGCCGTTTCAAAAACATGGACTGTATCATCAGCCATAATATATTTACTATATTGGTACTGCAGCCCATGAAGGGCGACGGACTACATCTCCTGTTCGCCTCTAAAACACGATGAGCTCAAAATGACACGGAAGCATTGACGATCGGCGATCCGTCAGCACGTTCTTGCAGACCGAGAACAGTCGTTCGCATCGGTTGCTTGTTGGTAAAATCTTCAACACCATCGCCTTGTATTTCACAGCAGGTTCTCGACGGCAACGCTTGGCTTGTCTTAGCGTAGCAGTCGCGAAGTCCTCGCTCGGACGTTATTTCGCTTCTGATTGGGCTGGAAGCGCAATGCGCTGAACAACATGCGACTCCTCTCCTCTGACAATGGTAGATCTCACTGCTTACAATGGTAGTTCTCACTGCTTCGGTCATGTTGATGTGCGCCGATGCCGATTGGCTGTTGTGCAAGGGCGAAACACAGATAGTAGAGGCATATCAATGCAACCTTTATGCACGGAGACAGTGTAGATGGCGACGTAGTGGGACGATCCACTCGTCTATCCATTAAACATCAGACCAATTGGCCAAATTGTAGTCGCCGAAGACAAGCACATGACCTGCACCAAGATGTGACGCCAACGTTAAGGCGAGAATCACACCGAGGTACTCCGCCTCGCTGACACTGACCCCACGTAAGAACTTTGCCGCTTCTCGGTGGAGGTTCCACGAATGTGGGATCCCACGCCAGCGCAGCACACGACCCATTTCCACGCTTTGGCGATGCTGACCTATTGAAACTCACCACGATGACGTCATCTCCTGGGGGAAGGTGAGGCACCGGAACTTTGGCACGCCGTCGTCGCCTTATCGGGGTAGATTGCAGCCAGTGTCTCATCGGTCAGACGGTTAGGGGCACAGCCGGCCGCCAAGACACCCAGCAACTCGGCCTCGCCGGGTGATATTTTGATGATCTCGAGGCTCCAGGGTGACAAAATGGCCCCTGGAACGTTTTGGGTTTGAACAACCATCCCATGCTGGATTTGGTCAAAACCATAGGTGCTGGCCTATAAACATAAACATGTTATGGTATGCAGCCAGTATTCGGAGCAATGCGAAGATTTTTTTCTCGGCCTCGTGGAAGCGTAGCTCGTTCTCTTTCAGCACCCTGCTCGCTTACCGGACTAGCATCCACTTGCGGTCGTGCTCCTGTAGGATGGAGGCCGCTATGCCCCAGTCGCAAGCATAGACTATGATCACCGTACCCTGGGACTCGCAGAGGTGACGGAGCATAAGGGCTTCGACCACTTTAGCCTTGAGCGTGTCGAAGGCTGTTTGAGCGCGAATCCACCTACTCTCTGTATTGCTACTTGTGGGGCAAGAGAAATTTAGATCTGAGCTAAGCTGGGCTGGTTCGTGCAAGATTCGGAAATCGTGAGAAGAATCATCCCGGTGTTAGATGAATCGTAAAAGGAGTCAGCATGATCATGCCACGCGATGGAAGGATCGTGTGTGGGGTTGGAACGATCGTACCATGCAATGGAACCCGATCGTGTCAAGTGCAGGAACGACCACGCTGTACAATGGAAGAATCATTCCAGGTGTTTGGAGAATCGCGCCATGCATTCGGATGATCGTAACAAGTGCTAGACTAATCATGAAGTGCCTCAGATGAATCGTACAAGGGGTTGGAAGAAACATTTTACGTGTTGGACGGATTGTTGGACTGGATGGTACGATTCACCATGATGCGGGTATGATCGTTGAAGTTGATCAAGTAATCGATCAAGGTCGAGTTGGTTCGAATGAGATCGATCACACTTCATGGCAGGCGCGATCAAGATGGATCGAGAATGATCTCCCCATGAGTCATCAGGGTTGAGAACGATCATGATGTGATTATTCTAAGTGATGTGTATGATTTTGCGTGATTGAGATTGATCGGTTGGTCCTTCCACGAGATTGGTCAGACACTCGATAAATCAGTGACGACACTCGATGAATCATCCTGTAAGTGCCCACGCATCCACTCCAAGAGCTCAGTTGGTTGTACCATCATCGGTCTGATCAAGAATCAACCTTGGCAAAACCGATCATGGAATGGTCATGGAATAATCAGATCAATCCAACCAGACCGTAACGGATTAGTAACTAACAGGATAGATTCGGTATACCGACCCGTGGTCGGTTGCCAAGTGTCCTCGAAGGCACAAGTCCCTTCGAGCCCGATTCCGCATGAACCGTCACGGTGTCGGTTCAATCAGTTTTCTACTGGTATCGATCCGCTCTAGTTGTAGTCTTAACGTATAAGAGAGTGGAGTTTGGCTCCTAGAGCACAAGCGGGTGCCGAGTCTCTCTCGTGCACATGAGATAACGTGGACGGATAAACTCAAGTGTTGACGTCCTAGTTACTGAGTGTAGGGGATCTACAAGACTGAGTGTGGTGATTCATCTGTCTAAAGATTGATTCAATAGAGGGTTTTCGGCAGCCCGAATTCCCATGCATCGGCGCGATTTCTGAACACAGAATGGCCGGCTGACGCAATCGATGCTCGTCAGTCATTCTCGCCGATCCAGAATTCTGGAGCTTTCCTCGCACAACGAGATCTCGGCGAATGTCTGACGAGCAACACACCATGGAGCAGATGGACACAGCTCCGTCGCCGCTAAAGGAGCGCTTCAGCACGGACGAGGACCATTGTCTGCTCTTTGAAGCTAACTGTACCGAGCCATGGCGTCAGCGCAAGTCATTGGAAGCGTGGGAGGCGATGGCGAAAAGCATTATTGCTGCAGGCCGTGTACTGCCAACGCGAGATGGCAAGACATGCCGTGCACGTTGCAATAACATTATTGGCCAACACAGGTAGAAGCAACAGCTAGCATCTGGTGTCGAGGTGTGTGCGCGGTCGCAAGATCTTCTCCTCGACAACATCGTTGCAAAACTGGGCAGCCATCGTGTTGCAAAGGCCATCCATGCAAGCAAACGCGACCGCCTTGCGACTGCTGGCCATGAAGTTTGCGAACTCGCCGTTGGAGACTTTGAGGTCTCTGAAGCCACCAGTGACAGTGCTTCTGACAGCCGCACGATTTGCGCGAAAAGGCAAATACCACGCAGACCCTTTCGCAGCCTTCTTCAAACGTTTTGGCCCTGGGCAAGACAACGACGAGCTACTGATGATGCGTCGAGAAGCGCTTGCCCTCCAGCGACAACAACTAGAATTCCAACATGCTCAGGCTTGCCAACAGATGGAGCTGCAACGTACCCAAGCGAACCTTAACCATCAAACCATTGATCGAAAAAACGAAATGTTTGCATTGTTTCTCGAAGTGCTTACGAAAAGGATGGGACAAGAAGGTGTTGCAATGCTGAAAGTAATTGTCAATGGAAGGCGGATTGACTCCCAAATAATTTGAGACCTCTTTGCCACGAAAGCATGCCCGAATGTTTGTAAGGAGAAAACCAACCGCGAAAAGCTTTCCCGCTGGCATCTCCAACAGTTGCATTTTCTTGTTGGAGTCCAGGAATGTCCAACAAGTCTTCACGACGTCGAAAAACCACTCGACAGCAATTCGCTGTGCGCTCATGCGTTTGTTGAATTCTCGTTTACTACAGTGAGCCCTCGAGCACAGTCACGGAACGAGCTGACGAGATTGTCGCGGATACCATAACCGCCAACACCATAGGTCATTTTGTCAGGCGTGGGGTCGTGACCATGCCGTTGAGCAGACCACTCATGGTGAGCATTGTGGTGTCGTAAAGGCGGCCTTTGACAGGACCATACAATGAGCAGCATAACCCGTTGGGCAACACCTGCGCCTGCCACTGGAGACAATAGCATTTCGTATGCAGACTGTAGCATGCGCTTTGGACATTGATGGTTTCGCCGTCGCTGTCGTCGTTGTTGGCGATCACAACGGATGCTGGGTGGGCAATGAAGTGCTTTGTCTCATCCACGAAGCCGAAACACTGTTTCAACGGCGCACCACTATCGTGGATGGCCTTGTTGTACTCTTGCACTTGATCATGGCTCAATATGGCAGCATCGAAACGCAACTTGCCTTGAAACTTGTACGTCATGTTGATGGTAACGTAGAATATTCTACACAGCGAGCCACTCGACCACCTCGCGGGTTCCACCAGACGCCGCAAATTATGGCGAGTGCCTCAACAGCGCTGACCGAATCGTGCTGCTGGGTCACGACTGGGTCAGGGATCCTGGCACAGCGGGCAATCTGGTTCAAGTCGGAAATGGTGAAACAAAAACGATGCAGTGCATCCTCATCGCTGAATTCCCTATCTGTTTATTTGGAGTGTGAGTGAATTGTATCTTCATTGAAATCAACCATCCTAAACGAAAACCTGATCCTGTTAATCGAATTTCTGGGATTGTCTTAATCTATTATATGAGCTTCTGCTCGTATACAACACGTCACTTGACCCAGATCCGCTGCGCGAGCACTTGGATCAAGTCGTACCTCCACCCTTCCCGTCATTGAGTCTGTCGAGACAGCATGCGGCAGTTGGGGAGTTGGGTCCGGTTGCAAACCGGATCACGCATGGCATTTGCCGAGCGGGATTCAGTCCCAGATGTGACCCCAGCAATTAACGCCATATCTTGGTCGAGCCGAGCGGCGGATCCACGGAAATTCTGGGCAGCGAAATCGGCTTTCCCAGTTCATATCGGACAGCCGCATAGATTCCATAACCATCGATGAACTGATGGTAATAGTTCAAACTGCCCAGAAAACTTTGCATCCCCTTCAGTGTCTGGGGAAACGGTAGGGCCCGGAGCTTCGATCCCATCGGCACGGACACGGTGGTCAAGATAGTCAACCTCACGCTTCCCCCACGAGCTTTTCGGCACCCTTATCGACAGATTCCATTCCTCTCATACAGCTAGGAACCGGTCAACCGCATCACTTATGGAATCCCAATCCTTTCCGGGTATCCCCACGTCGTCGATATAGGACCGACGTGACAGGACTGATGGAGTCTGCAGATCTGCCGGCTCGCCTTATTCGAAAACATCCACACTGCCTTGTACCCTCTGGGACTCAGTCAACTTGAGAATTCCGTAGCGGGCATTGTCCAGAAGGCGCTGATAAATTTGAGGGGCATTCTTAAGCCTATACGCCAGTGGAACAGACCATAAAACGTCGTGAAGGCGGAGATCTCTTGCGCACGCTAAGTCATTCCGACTACCCAAAACCCGCTCGCCATTTCCAGCGAGCCGAACCACATACCGCATCCAGATTCTGTATGGTCGCGCTGTTGACCACGCGATAATCAATACAAAGCCTAATATACCCGACATCGGGCAGAACGGCCAGCTGTTCCGCCACATCTTCAGCGAAGAGGTCCGAAGACTCATGCACATGGATTGCGGCGATCTGCAGGCTCGCTGTGGTAATGATGCCCTGATCGAACCAAGAACGACAGAAAATCACTTTCTGGATTCGAAATAACATCCGTTGTCGCTATTGCTGTAGCGTTCTCGGGTCTCGATCTCGTAGAAGTTGTCCATGAAAGCTTTGGGATAAGTTCGACATGTTGATGGAACTGACTACCACGTGTATTTTAGGTTTTCTCGTGCGGCACGGCGCTAACATCAAAATCAAAGTCTGTCGTCAGTTGAACCGGTTTATTGTTTGTTGGTTCGCGTCTCTCACATTGCATGATACTTATCTCCAAGATGAGAAGAAACTTTTCATGGCGCTTAGCCGCCCTATTGGGTTTTGAAAAACGCGTGTTTGATTGGCGTCCGATTGATCGAACCTTACTGAGAACATTTCAAAATCAAGCAAAACGCCAAAAATTAACCGTGGCAATGGAAGACGCGAACGCCACACTCGATGGCATTGCACTCAATGATGAGGTCTCTGGGTGCGAGCATTCCGAAGACCTGGAAGAAGAGTGGGTCGATGATGAATCCGGTCAGTTGAGTAATCAAGCAGATGAGCTGTGCTCCTCCAGCGTCGACGACGCGAACACTTTGCGCGAGCAAGAGATCGGAATCATCAGGAAAGATACCTGCAATCCCAAATGCGTGCTTGGAAAGGCCCGAGAGCTAGACAAGCTCTTGTCAAGTCTGAACAAGCTCATCAACTGCGAACGAAAGGTTTCAGTCATGACTGCGCTCTCTGTGTCGAGTGTGAGTGCGCCGTATGTGCCCAGCAGGACCGCTCCATGGAGGATCGCAAACGGTTCGAGTATCATCTTCCTCTTGTTGGGGAGGTGTGTCGCGACACCTTTGCTTTGTGCTATGACTTCTCCGTGAGGTCACGGACGCGCATGCGCAAGCAAATCGCCGACGGCTGCTTTACGCCAAGTGATCATGGTAACTCGCGCAATATGCATGCATCCAACGTAGATACTGAAACCAACCAGTGCTCATGGAAGTCATTGGCGATCACACGCGCATGGCGAGACCAATGAGGTAAGAAGCGCTGATTTGATTCGCGATGTCGATAAGAGCAACTTTTATTTGCGATGTCGAGTTTGTCTCACTATCACTCTTGCAGCAGATTTGCGTATCGTGAAGATCAGCAACTCGCATCGCCAGATGACAACCACGTCGTTCTCACAATTGACTACGCACAGAACGTATCACTTCCACATGCAGCTGAGACGCCATCCCAGTGGTTCTTTTTGTCGTTGTGGTCTGTATCCGTTTTCGGTATTCACAATTCCGCACTTGAGCGGCAAATGAACTACGTTTACAGCGAGCGGTTTGGTGGCAAGGGCCCCAATGAAGTGATCAGTTTGCTGGCTAGCTACGACCGAGCTTTCTCGGCGTGGCGGCGAGCACAAGTGCAGAAAGCCACAGAGAAAGACTCCACGGCCCGCGCAATCTTGCAGCGAGCGACGAACACACTGAGCTTGGATGAATTGGCCACCACGCGCCCACGCCTGCTGGTGGC
>NSDO01000072.1:155554-199156 GCA_002286825.1 Lagenidium giganteum | reverse complement strand
CCCCCCAGCCGCCCCGAGCACCTCCTGTTCTTCGACGGCGGAAGTCGAGGCAATCCAGGGCCAGGCGGTGCTGGAGCGATCATCGTCAGCCTTCACCCCGAGATTCACGCCGTCTGGATTGGCTAYCAATACGATCCTRGAATGGTCACTAACAACGCAATGGAGGCGCAGGCGCTTGAGCTTGGCCTCGGAGCTGCGGTACTCCTAGGCATCAGAGCCATCCACGTCGTTGGAGACAGTCACATGATTATCAGTCAGCATGCACTACTCCGAGCCCCTATCCAGCCCCACCTCAAGTCGGCCTACGAGAGAACGCGGAAATCTGTTTCCACCWTCCACTGCATCMCATGGACACATCACTACCGAGCATACAACAAGACGGCAGATGCGGCAGTCAACCATGCACTGGACTCCAAGCAATCAAGTCTAGGGCCGCCTCACCGGAACCAACAACACATTCTCGAGCATCTCGAGCATGACGTCAACGCCTGGCAAGCAGCAAGGCACACGCAGACCCAGTCGGCTGGACGCCCTATCGGGCGTCAAGCCGCTGGGACCAATCCCGTGGTTCCACCCGGATAGCGGGATCTTCATGCAATAGTTATATGCGTAAGGTAACGCCGGCGCAATACACTCTACTACTACTACTACTACACAGTTTGCTGGCTAGCTACCTCGATGATATGGGCATGCTGGAGATGAGTCCAAGCGTTCTGACCATCTACGCAGATAGCGCGGTGGTCAGAACAAAAACAACTTTGTTGTCAAGATGATGGTTCTTCTGGCCCATGTCGGCTAGTCAAGGAGCCTTTTTCATTAGCGGCCACATCAAGAACGCATGCGATCTTGGCTTCGGGCATGTGAAGCGCGAGCTGCTGTGAAGTGATTGTTGGACCATGCAACAGCTCTGTGAGGTGCTAAAGTCGGCATCTGAAGCGACGGACGTTTGCCTGTCTACAATTTCAAGGCCATTCTGAACGAGCTCTACAAAAGCTTCCCGCAATCTAGAAATTTCAGTTTTTTCAGCTTCCCACGACGATCCTGCTGTGGTACGATGGCAAGTGTCTCCTGGTGACTCCGTAGCTCGCTACGATATTCGTCGCGTCTACGATGGGATAAAGGTAACAGCAGACCGTGCATTGGATCTGCTGTCAAATGTGAATGCTCCCCCAGCTGCCAAGGCCGAGGCGGAGAAAGTTTGCGATGTATACTAGAACGTCTTGCCGTACGTCCCGAAGGAATTCCACGATGTTGACTTGTACTCACTGCACTAGCGAGCAGCAGGCAATGGCTGCGTCAACGAAGAAAGAACGCGTCCAACGTCGAAAAGATCCCGAATAAACAGCCCTTGAAGAGTTGGTAGTCAAGCGATTGAAGAAACTGTGAGCGTTACTGATGTCTGCCAAGCTACAGATATGCAACGTGAAAAAGTTTGGCTCTTGAGGCATGAACACAGCGGGAAACATTTTGGCGCTTGTTGGATTTTTGACATGTCAAAAACGTATTCAAAGACAGTCCGAAATTTCCACCTTCAGCGTTATTTTGGGCAAATCAGGCGTAATTTGCTCTCTTTCCATGCGTATTCTTGAAGTTTTAGGCGTCCGTTAGACTTGTCTCGATAATTTATACGGAGATAATTCAATTCGAAATTGTAAATATTGTCGTACTTAGAGGGCTCCAAAAACGTTCCGCTCACGGCAGGTTTTTCCTACTGAAAACATTACGTGAAACGTCGTTTTTGTCCTATTCCGCAAGGTACGCCACTTCGTTTTCGCACTTCGGCATTAAGCGTCATTAAGTTTCACGTGGTTGATGCATCCGCCGCTCCACTTGGCACTTTCAAAGAAATTGGCGCAGATAACATCGCATGCTGCGAGGTGCTTCTGCAACATGGGTGTGATCCGAATGGCTATGTGGAGCTGAGGCAAGGTGTACATTCCACAGCTCAGGTTCGATGTGTGGGCGTGCGAGAGATGTTCTGATATTTAGTGTGGCGCAATTTGCAATGACGGGGACTCTTGATCTAGGTACAGTTCCAGAGGATTGTCTGAGTTGCTGCTGCGGTATGGCGCCAATCCAGAAGAAAAGGTATGAAGTCAACCTATACCTGCCTGAAGTTGCTGGCTAAGAGATTAAATCTGAAACTGGCTACACACCTCGTCCATTGCCGTGCCAATCCGATGATAAGAGACCTCGATGATTGCTTGCAGCTGGATTTGACCAATCCCACCGACAATGACGGTAGTTCTTGATGTCCAAGGCAAGTGAATGTGTCTCTGGGTGCCTTGCCGTGTCCAGTGCCTATGAGCGTGAAGAAAGATCTCGCCGCAAAAGCTGAGAGCGATGGCAACACTTCGAGCAGGGAAGAGATTGGAGTCACCAAAAAATCGTTGCACGAACTCCACAAATCCGCGAGGGCTCGATATTAAAAATTAGGCGGTCCAGGCAAGTACTGTAGCCCCTGTGAAACGCTATATGGATCCATATTGAGGTTTTTCGTTCGTAATAAAACCTCGCGCCGTTTGCCGATTTGAACTTTGGCGCCTTTCGCGACCTCATCGTCGATCAAAGGCCGAAGGCACAGACCAAGCCCGTGAAGGACCGGAAGGAGCGACGGCTGTGTGTGGCCACCATGGCGCCCACGCCGCAGAAGACCCCGAAGAAGACCAAGCCACGCACGGAGAATGAAGATGCCAAGCGGCAGCAGCCATCGCCACCTGTGGACAGAGCCGCACCCGCGCAACTGACGCCCAACAAGGCACGCGAAGCAAAGTTGACGACGACGACGCCGCCGCCAGCGACCAAAGCGGCCGCGAACAAGACGCAGGAGAAGCAGGAGAAGCAGGAGATGGCTGTGAAGACGCCCAAGACACCGAAGACAGCGAAGAGTCCAAAGACGCCCAAGACGCCGAAGAATAAGCGACCGTGCAGCAAGGACGAAGGCAACCTGAGCAACTCCAAGACGGTGCAGAAGAAGCGCAAGCGCAGCAAGATTGTGGCGGCCACTGCCACAGCCACAAGTACAGCCAAGGACAAGGCGGTGCCGCGGATGGTGCCACGGCGCGTGACACCTGCGGATGAAGATGATGAACAAGCCTTCGATGAAAGCAACAAGGAGAACGTGGGGTATGACCTGCGTCAACCTGGAAGACCTTGGACGGACGGACTGGCCGTCAGTGTTGAGGATAACAAGCCGAAGAAGACCAGCGCAGCAGCGCTCGGGCGGACCAAGCGCAAACCACTGGAAGACATCACGCATTTGTTTGTGAACGAGCGGCAGCCGCCACGCACAAGATCCGCCACGTCGACGCCGATGCGCTTCCTCTAATTGATGGCTGCACTGCGGCGGCGGTGTGACGCCTGCCTGTCTTGCGAGCCATTTGACAGCACCAGCATTGCCCAGCACTTGCGCGTCATCGACTTCGTTGTGGAACTCGATCTTGTCGCTGCTGCTGAACGCACTGAATGCGTTCAGCTACTCACGTGACTCTAGAGATGCGTTCCCAGCCGGTGCAGAGGGCGGAGTCGATCATCAGCTTGGACCTCACAGACACAACCCGCTTGCATATTTAACTCAACAGAGATATGGTTCTCATTGCCTCGTTGTTGCTGTTGTTGCTGTTGTTGCTGGCTCCGCAGATAAAACTCGCTGCAATCAGAATGTCGTTGCGCATGGACAGGTACCGCGTCACGGACTTTTGGCAACTATTCGGAAGGTCCCGACGCGCAACGGTGACTGGTACACATCATTGCGTACTTTGCATGGGTGCAGATGAATTATCTGGGCACTGGACAGGTGTAGGCAGAATTGAGGGGAACATGAATGAGCGCCCAGCCCAACTCCGCTAAGTTGCGCTCGTTTACAAAGCGATGTAGAACGGAGATGCCGACAGTCTACATTGTCGATATGCGCACCATTGATAACTTCGTCAGCTGTGCTGTTTGTGGAACATGATCAGACCCTGCCATTCTCTGGTTCGAGTTATTCACCTAGCGAATGAGGGATGCGGGGATGGCACAACGCATGCGTGTGCCCGCAAATTGAAGGCTAAATTCCCAGGACAACAAGAAGATCAGTTCGAATGTCAAAGTGAGCGAATAGTGGGCATGGCGGCTTGCAGGATTATGGCGACAGAGTGAACACGCAAGTTCGACAGCGAATACTTGGCCGAACAGGCTTCAGTTCTGGAACTGGAAATGCGAGATTTCAGTTTTGTTGGCGTACACAGAAATGGCGTTGAAATAGATGCACGCCAGTATGTCAAGGGCCTGGTGGCATCGAATGACAGTGACAACCAACGCGATGTGAGGACGCTGCACAGGGAGCGACATCGTGAAACAATTCCAGCATCCTACTGTATATCAACGCCGGAGTGCGATGCTGCGCTATGTCTAGCAGGTTTTTGGGCGCGTTTTCGCCCGAGGTGATGGTGTTGACGCTCAGGAACACGCGCAACGTCGCGGAGCTGCGTGGGATTCTGTCAGCTCAAATGCCACTGACACAAGTCTTATCCCCCAGGGTAAATCATCTGCATCCGCGCAAATCCTGGCTTTTCGTGACTTGCTGCAGCGACATCCAAGCAGGATGTCACCAAAAATACCACTAGCAGTGGCAGTCAGTGAAGTCGCGCGACGACTCCACAAGGCGCTCTGCTTTCATGATTGGGCCACCAATTCAGAACAGTTGTGGCTAATTCTTCCTTGCCCGCGTCGACATCACGGTTCATTTGCAGCCAAAGTCACCGCGGACGAGCAACGTGATGACTCGGGTTGTTCCCACCAGCGATGTCGGTCCAAAGGTACCATTGGAAGTCAACGCTGCTGATGAGGTGCTGGTTCTAGATCACACCCTCTTCTGCTTGGTATGGGTTTGCGTTGTTGTGGGCCATGTCGCTTGCGCTGCTGTGCTGCTTGTCTTCGCCCTTCTGTATTTATTTCTTGGGCGGCCAGACACCAGCTACTACGCCTCTTTTCTCAATTCGGACCCACCAAACCTCCAACTATTTGCCATTCCAATGATGCTCCTGGCTGGAATGCACGGGTATTTGGTTCTCGGGATTTTTGTGAAATCGTTCAAGAGACAATCGCTATCGTTCGCCTCATTGCGTTGGTTGCAGCACCACAGTTGCTTTGGAAAGCAGACGAAAGCTGTCCTTCGACGGGCTAGTTCGCGCTGGGAAGGGCTCGGGTCAAGCACACTGCGTGACCACAAGAAGCAGAATCTGTTCACTGCGATCTTTGGTGTGTCCAGCCCACTATTCGACACGCTGCACATGGCCCGAGAAGCCATTGAAGTGGCTTGCCAGGTTAATCAGGCTCATTGGGCAAGTTTCCTGGTAAGCCAGCGCTACCTCAACCATGTCCTCGTACTCATTTTAGTTCTCAACGCGTGGTCAACACCGCTAATCCATTGCATCCAAGCGTGCCGCAAGCGTTTCAGCAAGCGCGATGTTCTTGTAGCGCGACTGATAATGTTGTTGGTTGACGCTCTATTGAACAGTGTGTCATGCATGGCGATTCCACTGCTCCTAGTGGTACCGTTTTGGCGAGATTTTGACTTTCAAGAAATGGTCATTCCAGTCAACCTTGAATATGACGATGTCTACTTTGCACGAGTGGTGACGGAAATGCAGATCGTTGCGGCGGGCACGTGGTTGGGACTTGGTGCTCGTCTTGTTCCCCACGCGGCGATTTTGTCCTGTCTTGTCGTTGTCAGCCAGCTAGCTATCTCGTCGTCCAGCATACCTTGTCGAGAGCGCAATTCAGAAAATACGGAGAGACGGACGTTCGTCAGCTGGCCGAGCATTTCCGGAATATCTACTCAGTCTGAACAACGTCGACCGTGGCTACAATACCTTCACTTCGGTGTCGATTTCTGCTTTGTAGTCGTCGGAATCATCGTCCTCGCTGTTCACTTGTCCGCACATGTGTTCATTCATCGCTTTTCGAATGACCAATCGTGTGACTTGGTTTCTGCGCCGTGGTTCGCAACCAAGTTTCCGTGTCTCGTGTACAACTTCGACTGCGCTGTCTGGAATCAAACAAGTGCTCATAGCGGCGACTTGGCCTTTCTCGAGCCGGGTGCGCTCGTCACTCTCAATTTCGTGCATTGCTCTGCGTTGGAGGTTCCCAACGATCTCAGGATGTTTCGAAACATTATCGGTATCAACCTCAAGCACGTCACGCTTGTCGACTGGCCTCGAACAACCGCAGTGGATCCGGCATTTCACCCAGTGATGATGTTCGTTGTGTTTTCGTACGTCAAGTTACCGAGTGTTCCCGCTGGGATCTTGGGTCCATTACCAGCAATGCTTCAAGATATTGAGTTCTCACACACGAACCTGTCGGTGATTCCTGAAGATCTGGGAGAGCACTGGCGCGACTTGAACACGTTGTACTTCGAATACTCGCAGATTCACGAAATCCCGCGGTCATTGATGAGCATTAGCTTCAATACGTTGTCGCTGATCGGCAACTACATCGAAGACGCGTCTGTACTCGAATGGTTGCCGATGAGTGTTGGAGATGTGGCGCTGGATTTCAATCCGCTCAAGATAATGCCATACCGCATTGATGCTGCGGACATATCAATCTTTCGGTTTGGCGCACAGGACACGTTGGTTGCAAACGTATCGGACGAGCTTCTTGCAAACGTCAAAGAAATGTTCATGCGGCAGACGCCATATTGTGACGTGACATCGATCGATCATTTGCTTCCAGGTATTAACTGCCAAGACAACTTATGGCTTTCAACCGGACGATGCCAATCGGACTGAATGGTTGTATGGTTGGGAAGTAAATACCCCGCGGATTCTACAGTGATCCCTTGCGGTCAAGAGATTTTTCTACCGTATCCGCGCATCGTGAAGTTTCCAGACTTCACGATGCGTGGATACGGTAGATCCCAGTTCAACCGGGCGTGTGATTCTGCTTGGACGTCGGCATGCTTGGCAAATGGAAGCCATTCGTCATCTGTGGCGCGCACATCGCTGGCATCACTCATCAGACGCACCTTGCGACGAGCGCAAGCCGTGTCCCCGATCGCGCCGGCCTTTCACGCTGGCGATGTCAAGTTCAAACACATCAATAGCAGAACGGAACTCACCAATGACAACGCATGCAGCAAAGAATGGTCGCAAATTGCATTCGAGAAACTTCAATGAATCGCGACAGGTTCCACCAGGTGGCCAAGGCATGGTGAGTAGGATGAGTAGCTTCGTCACAACTGGTTTGCTTCGGCAGCTACTTGGAGGACATCGCTTCAGCAGTGTCATTCAAACTCCCTGTCTCACAGTCGAATCGTCCCTTCAAACACGTCGCCGTCTAGGTCAGCTCCAAACGTTCGCTGCGCTGTCGTGACGTTGTTGAATTGGATCTTGGGCACACAGGACAAGCATGAGCGGTCAATCTTGGAGGCGATGCCGTTGTTTTGCACGAACGACGCCATAATCTGGTAGCCGCACATCGTTGTGTCCTCTGGCGTTGCAGGTACTACGCCAACCATGTGCGGTCCGTATGGGAACTCAACCAACGCCTTGTTGCCACCCTTGAGGTCATTGAACTCCTGCTTGCAAACTTCGATCGGTGTCAGCATGTCGAATCCTCCCGCAAGCATGAGCACACCAGCTCCGTCTGGAATGATCGCCGCTTTGAAGCTGTATTGATCTGGCTGGTACACGAAAGCAGGCGTGACGTTGTAGAGTGGCTTGATGCTGTCGAACGCTTTATCTTGGCATGCTGGTTCGTTATACCAGCCAGTGTAAAGGCAGTACATTCCTAGCTCATTCGCCAAGTTGAAGTGCAGCACTGACTCGGGGCGACTAGCGTCCAACTCGTCAACCGTTGGGACCGGGCCAGTCCAGAATTCAGAGGTGACAATGAGGTGCGCGAGCAACGGCGATTCTTGATTGATTCGATCGATGGTAGGAGCTGTCGGATCCGGTGTGAAATTTGCCGCGAAAGCACGGGTCTGGAGGAAAGCCAAGTCCTTCTCGTTGCAGCGATTGAGACGATTGAACAACGCTGGGATGAAGTACTGCTTACCAGAGCTCGCCAGAAGTGCGAAATAGTTCTTGACGAAGGCGGATGGTGTCGGGTGCCGCTCCACACTCGTCGTGTTGTACGATGGATCAGCTCGAATCAAGCTCTGGACCCAGTCGGCGCATGCGTTCTGACCAGGGAAAGCAGTGTCCAAGTTGTCGAGGATCGCAAGGAATGCTGCGTGGAGCGTGCCATACTTCTCGATTTGGGTCGTGAACTTGCCGCGACAGTACGAGTCATCTTCACAAGCCTGTGCATATCTGATGCCCACGGGCTTCATCTTCTGGTTCCGCTGTGCCATGACCGCATTTTTCTCCGCCATCGCGCTATCCAGAATATAGCCTTTGACACCCTTCGGAGCCAAGTGCATCACTCGCTCAACCAAGAGCGTGCCATAGCTTAAACCATAGACGTACGTTGCCGCCTTCGTCGTGAGCTTGCCAATCAAGTATTCCACGTCCTTCGCAGCGCTCGTGATGGAGAACGCTTCTGGCTTGTTATCAATCCACCCAAGCACATCGGTAAAGCAGTCAATGAGCTCGCTTTCAACCAATTCAACACCACCAATGCTTCCGGCAGTCATCGACTGTGCAGCTTCACACTCAAGGAACGAACTGCGTCCCGTTCCGCGATGATCGACCGTGTACATGTTGATGCGGCCATTCAATTGCAGATACTGCTGAACCATGGCGGGCTCCAATGCTGCCGACGAGTATCCAGGTCCGCCTTGGATCATCCACAAGTTGGGCTGGTTGTTGCTGTCGGTTGTAGCGAGCAAGCGCTTGACAAAGAGCTTGATGCGCTGGTTGCTGGAGCACACGCCATTGTGGCAAAGGGGCACGTCGAATTGGGCGCATTGGAAGTCCACAGTTTGGCCTGGAACGGGGACACTGAATCCACAAGGAAACCATTGAGTCTGTTTGGGGCCGTACGACTGCACGCTGTCGCCAGCAACCAAAATTGAGCTGCAGAGAGCAACGGCAACGCTTGATAGTCTCATCGTAGCGGTGTCAACGGCGTACTTGAAAGGTACTTGGCAGTCTGAGGCACGTACGAGAATGAGCCTTCACACGGATCGTGTTGAGCATGGTAATGGGTATACAGCACGCAAGTGCGTGCTGTATACCTGGCTGGGCCAGGCGTCCCTGGCATGTGGTAGGGCGAGCAACTTACCGCAAGTTACCTTGAGCTATCCATGGCTTGTTCTAAGATCTGATCGAAGATTCGTTGACTCGCAATTCGTTGGACAAGTTGAATTTTTGGCGATCCAGAATGCACTTGTGGTTGTCCCACTGCCTAGGATGCCGAGGGGTCGTGCCCAGGCGTCGGCCACAAGAATGCTACGAAGTCGTGGCGCACAGCATTGGATGGCTTTGGCGATGGCCTACGCAGTGTACGCCTTTCATTGCTCTGGGAAGTGCTCTAGGGCGAGCTACGACCATTTTCATTTTGGTTGGGGTTTCAGCTGCGGCGAATGGCGAAATTGTGGTCGGTTCAACGGTTTTCCGATAACGAGTCGATCGAAAGACAGCGAATCCGCTCCGACACCGTTGAACCCACTCGACATAGGAGCGATCCGTCGCGATTTGGGGACCACATGGGCCAAGTTACCTCGGTATGACGACACCGGATGTCGTCCCATCGTTGCAGGGTTCGTGCGGGAGAAACAAGAGGCTCCGGCAAGGAATGGGGGGGGAGCGTCGCTCAATCTTCACTCAGGTTGCTCTCATTCTGGTGCTTGACTAATTGTTTGGGAAACGGAACTCCCGACATCTGACAGCAATGGATGACGACATATCAGCGTGATCAGTATTCACGCCAAACCGCAGTCATTTTCGATGGCACTGGTGTCCTCGTCGAGTTTTCCTACGGACCCAATGGCATTAGGAACCGATTCCGCGACACTGGAAGACACGACAGCGTGCAGCTATCGGATCATGGCGTCGTTTGTGCAGAACGCTGGGAATGCGTTTGACGTGGGGTGCTGCTACATTTGTTGCTATTAAGTAACGTGCGATAAACGACCCCCGTCTGTTTCTCGCGCAATCCCCCCCCCCCCCAGCAACAAAATCGCATTAATTGTTGCGACGCACGGAAACATGGCCGTCGCCGCCCAAGCCCGCGCCGAGCGCGCTCGATTGAGCGAGCTTTATGCGCGCGTCAACGCCGCTTCGCAGACGCTGCACGGAGGCTTTTTGTCCCTCGATGCTGCGCAGCGATCTGCGCGCGTGCAGCTCATCTGGGGCCAGAAGGACCTTGTCCACAACGCCAGTCTCAAGTTCCACACGCAGGCGCACGTGGCCCACGCCATGGCGGACCCAGGCGCTGACACCAAGGCCGTGGTGCAGCGCGGCATCTTCCCGTCCAACTGGGAGGTGGCTGTCACGTCGGTGTCGCCGTCGGGCAAGTACGTGGCCACTGTGCGCCTCGAGAAGGGCAGTGACGCCAGCGCCCCGGCCGAAGGCGTGTTCTGCGGTGCGTGCCTCGTCGATGCCGTGGCTGGCTGCTGCTACAGCTGCTGCTACAGCTAGATGCTATTGAATATTTATTACTGAGCTGACGTTGGGCTGTGCTGTGGTTGCTTGGACGGGTGGCAGTGTTCCACGAGTCGAGGCTGGTGACGACGTTCCGGGCGCCCAAGAGCATCCACGGCGCCATCTACACGGGCGAGCGCGAAGGCGGTCTGGCGTGGTCGCACGACGAGACCAAGGTGGCGTACGTGGCGGAGAAGAAGAAAGCCGAGTCCAAGGCGTTCTGGGAGAACGTCAATGACGTCAAGAAGGACGCCACCAAGGCGGACGCGGAGCCCGCGACGCTGCCAGGCAACCAGTTTGAGCAGGACGACGACTGGGGCGAGCAGTACGTGGGCAAGAAGACGGGCGCGATCTTTGTGGCCACGATCGCGACGGGCAAGATTGAGGAGGTCAAGGGCGTGGCGGAGAACCTGACGTGCGCCGACGTGTGCTTCACGCCAAACGATCACGGGCTTGTGTTTGCCGCGACCGAGACGGACAAGCCTCGTCGCCTCGGCTTGATTTACTGCTACAACCGCCCCATTGCGCTCTATCACGTCGAATTCAACGCTGAAGATGCCAGCAAGAACGTGCTGACCAAGCTGGCAATTGACGCGGA
Organism: Lagenidium giganteum; assembly: GCA_002286825.1. NCBI lineage: Eukaryota > Oomycota > Peronosporomycetes > Pythiales > Pythiaceae > Lagenidium > Lagenidium giganteum. The sequence goes on along the minus strand of NSDO01000072.1, from coordinate 187,984 downwards.
GGATGCCGCGGCGGCGTTGGTAGCGTCGTGCCGTAGTCCACGCTTTTCGCCGGATGGCAAGTACGTGGCGTTCCTGGCCACGCGTGATGTCGCTACGCACAACACGTGCAGCTTGCTGTGCGTGATGGATTGGGCGACGAAGAAGACCAAGACACTGATCGACGTCGTCGACGAGCCACCAGCTGGGTACACGACAACGGTGGCGACGACTGCGTTCACGGGTCTGTATTGTGGGTCGTTGTCGCGCAAGTGCTGGTCGGACGATGGCTCGTTCCTCTTCTTCAGCACTCAGATGGGCACGCGGGTTGTCTGGAAGTACGTGAACGTGAGCACCAAGGAGATCGTGTCGCCAACGTACATCGAAGGCTCGGGCATTGCGTCGGAAACCATCTTGGACCGCGATGGCAACCACTTCCTCTTGAATGTGACGTCGCCTGTTCGCCCAGCTAGCGTCTACTTGATTGAGATGAATCTGGCAGCTGGCACGCACGCTCGGCCACCTGTCCTGATCGAAGATCAATCGAAGGCGGAGACGCATATCAAGGACTGGAAGCTGTTCGCCATTCCAACCAAGGTTTCTGATGAACCAGCCAAGACCAAGCCAGCGCCACCCACTCCGGCAGCGCTGAAGGACCACTTGGTTGAGCAAGTGTCGAGTGAGGCGGCCTTTGAAGCAACGCTGCTTGTGCCAAAGACTGCTGCACCAGCTGAGGGCTATCCAGTACTTCTGGATGTCCACGGCGGCCCGCACGGCAACTCACCTGCGAGCTACCGCATGCCGTACGACTATTTCGCTGCACTGGGTTTTGCTGTTGTGAGCGTCAACTACCGTGGTAGCGTTGGTTACGGCCTGAAGCCGCTTGAATCGCTCGTTGGAAAGGTGGGTACCCAGGACATCTACGACTGCCACTACGCGCTCCAGTATGTCCTCGAACACGCCAACGTGCCACTCAATCGCGCAAATGTGCACTGCTCGGGTGGCAGCCACGGTGGTTGGATTGGTGCGCATCTGGTCGGACAGTTCCCGACATTCTACAAGTCGTGCACGCTCCGCAATCCTGTCACCAACATCTCGTCTGTGTTCTTCACCAGCGACATTCCTGACTGGGGGCTTGGAGTCTCGGGTATCAAGCGCTTCGACTCGGTCATCACGAAGCAGGGCTTGGCGAACCAGCAGCTACCACCAGTCACTCCTACTGCTCGCGCCGCCATCATGGCGCGCACATGGGAGATCTCTCCGATGGCGAACGACCTGAGCCAGGTGCAAACCCCTGTGTTGCTGGGAATCGGAGGCAAGGACTTGCGCGTCCCACCAAACCAAGGTCTCCAGTTCCGCGACGCGTTGCGGGCATTGGGGCGCAAGGTCAAGATGCTTTGGTACCCAGACGACTGCCACCCCATCGATTCGGTGCAGGCTTCAAGCGACTTTGCTGTCAACTGGGCGTTGTGGCTCCTGGAGCACTGATCTTTTGTCGTGATGCACCCATCCAAGTTCAGTCGCCACGCGTTCCTCCAACTTCGTTTTTGACACAATGAACAGGCATGACCGAGTCTACCGTCGAGTGGATTCATTCTGAAATGTGCCAAGAAATACAATGAAATTGACTGTGAAACTATGGGATCCAATGCTAGCTGTTTACGCTTCTCTCAGCCATCGTTGACAAAACCTCGGGACTGCCAGGGACACAAACGACTTGCTTGGCTACTTGCGCGATGTCGCGTCTCGCGTCCCCTTATCTGACCACTGCCTTCGTTATTCTGCCAGACATCTTTCCGTGAAAAATGGCAAGTTGCCGATGCAGTCCACTCCTAGTAGGATGTCGTCTGTTGGTGTCACGTTGCAGTATGGTGTCTCCAGCAAGTAATTGTCTTCGATGTGGCCAAGAAACTCATCAGAGACTCTACCGGTAGTGATTAACGTCTGCTACGCACCACAACGGTACATCGACACGTCGTGTTGTTCGCAATGCGCACCGGCAACACGTTCAGAGGATGATAATCCAACGACACTTGACCGATGCTGGACGGCAGCCATTCCAGCACCGACGCGTCCTCGATGTCGTTCCTGATCAGTGAGTGTTCAGACAAATCTCAAAACTGATGCCAATGAGGTTGGAAAAGCTTCGAACATCGCTGGGAACCTCCAGTGCGCCACAGTTCGCGAAGTTGAGCGTCACGACAGCGGCCGGCTCCAGAAACGCGAAATCGTCGTCATATGCGCTGATTTGTTCCCAGACTTCGCAGTCAAAGTTGTAGACCAGGCAGGGAAACTTGGTTGCAAACCATGTGGCGCCGTGACCAAATCGCATGATGGATCATTTGCGAACTGGTGAGTAAGCACGTGGGCTGAGATATGGATAGTCAGAACGACGATTCCAACGACAACAAAAACCAATGTCGCCTCCTCGATGCAGGTGGCGCACAAACTTGCGACGAAATGACCTTGTCACTCGCCATTGAGTGATTGGTTGTGCTGGGTTTTGTCGAGAGGGTGTTGAGATCGTAGGTGCACACGACACTTGCCATGCCTCGTGGGCGGGGATCGTATTCAAATCACCTCGACAACCCGTGGTTCCGGGTGCTGGGCTGGCAAGCTGGCTCACCACCATCAAGCATGAAAGAACAGTGACACGGGGAAGAAGACGAGCACCAATCCCCAGCCACGTACCAGCGGCAACGATTTGCATCTCGGTCACAAGTCGTGCGAAGTAGACGTCGTCGCATTCCAGCTCGATTGGAATGCTCGTTTCTTGGAAACCAAATATCGCACCAAAAAGGCACCAATAACAGCAGTGGCACCGCCATGCAGGAAATGCCGTTCAGCGGAGCGTCGACCAGCAACAAAAAAATCAGTCGCACAAGCGGGAGGTAGTCATTGCTCGATGCACACTAGTCCATGCATTAGCAACCGTATTTCTCTTGAACATGCGACAACTGCGCGAACACGATCAACACCGTAGCGCATGTGGTATGGCTCACAACAACACCAGCCCAAGCTTCTCGTCCAAGACAGATCGAGCTTCGAAGAGAGGCGACGCCGCCAACTGGAAATAGCCTGCCTCGTGTGCGCTGCTTCTGAACCTTGCAGATAGCTATGGTTGTTTCTCCGTCAGTGGGCGAGTTCACTTCCATTGAAAGTTGTTGTATCACGCAGCACTCCACGTCCCACGTCCCGCGTCCTATACATTGGTCATTCTGTCATCGAACAATGCAGCGGCTGTGTGTGCCACTTGAAACGTGGTCGTGGCGATATCCTCGCTCGTTGTCCAGAAAGAGATGCCCTTCACTGACCACCATTGCTTTCAAAGACATTCCCCGACAACACATCCGTGGTCGAGGGAACGGAAGTGGTGGTGCGATTGTGGGCTGTCTCCACTGCGACGCCCTCGAGCTGTGCCAGCAATGACGGAGTGATCATCTTGCAAGCAAACGTATGTGGGGAGTCAAACCCGGGTAAAATCACAGCTTGTCCCACCACCAGTGCTTCAGCGTTGTTGTCAATGGAGAGAACGTGCCAGCCTTCCAAGACCATGCCTGCATGCGACCATCCAGACTGAAGCTGGCCAAGCACGCCGTATCGGTTGCGCGAAAAGCCATGGTGCATCATGAGCTGGCTCAGTTGATCTTGTGACTCGACGTTGTCAGTGTCTTTCAACGCGGCGATGAGTGTCATTCCAATCCCAACGATCAATGTCACGAGGCAGGAAGCAATCAGCTTGACGAGACCTTGGTCATAGCTTTGGACTGTCCAGAACTCGCGCATCAGCACCACGAGAAGCAGAGCCACAAGTCGCAGACGACTGGCGACAATGCTGAACCACCAGCTAAAGTGACGCAGATGGATGAAGGGCGTCACCATCTCGGTGCCAAGCCGAAAGAGCCATGTGAGGCAGAGCATCACCATCAACTCGGCAAACGCACCGCTGTGTTGACCGCCGGCTTTCATAAATACTTCGTCCTGTGGCATGTGATAGCTCAGCATGAGCGCCAACGAGCTGAACGTCATGATGATGATGCCGTCTATCGTCAACACACCCAGTCCTTGGATACTGACGTTGATAGCCATGCCCATGGACATGCCAGCGAAGCGCTGCTTGGCCCACAACCGAATCAGGCGATACACAAACCCGAGCGACACCATGGCGCCCATCAAGTTGAGAGCAACCCCGAGGGCCCAGGAACACGACTCGAGCATCCGCAGTCCATCTGACTCAAGAACCTGCCGCGTTTCCTGACTGCTTCCAGGCTCCGCCCAACACCGCACCGAAGTGTTGAAGAAGCGGGTTTCCAACGTCTTGTAGCACACCAGAACCTTCTTGAGCGCCAGTAATTCGGCATTGGTTGGCGATAGTTTGGCAGACAAGCGCAGCAAACCGATACTCAGCGCTGTTGGCTTCCAATACACAGGCGGTCCGGTGAAGGCAGCCAAAGCGTTGTCTGTCAAGTACTCGCGAGGTATCTCAGCAAGGCTCAATTCGCGCTGCATCTGTTCGTGGATAGCTGGTACTTGTTGGATTGTCATGTTCAAGGTCGCTTCCATCTTGTCACGAAGCTTGATCCACAGCGACTGTTTGGCATCATTTCGGGTCACGTTCAGCGTCGCAAACCCAGTAAAGCAGTGCGTTGCGTCTTTGAACATGAGTGCGCCTTCCTCCACTTCAATCAGGTCGAGAAACACGTCCGCCATGCTCTCCATCACCAGCGTCAACAGCACATCCTTACCGTACGCTTGGCTTAGTGCGTGGACGAGTGGAATCAACGGCCACGCTTCACCAGAATGAGGTGGTTCGCCGTCGCGTGCAAACGGGAACACCACTCGGAAACCACCAATGTTTTCCCCAACCACCTCCGTGACCATCATCTGGTTGTAAAACCACACGTGCGGCGGATCCGGTTCGCTCATTGACATGAACACCAGGTGGTTCATCACTGGGTGCTTCTTCAGTGCCATAATCCACAGCGTCTGCGCAAACTTGCGAAACATTCCTTCGAGGCAATGGCGATGTTGGGGATCCTCCCTCAGCGTCGGAGAGTCGAGGCCCCAGATGCGTTCGGCGAGCTTGATCAGACTATTGGACGCGTTCACTTCGTGATTCCGATACCATGAGGCGATGGTCTGCTCCTGCTCAAACCAGTCTCCCACCACTGACCGACTGGTCTCCGTAAATGATGCTAGCTCGGACAATCGAAAGGCTCCCATAGTGTTCTGCATCGCTCCAGTCTTGAAGCCACTGAGTTCTGCCAATCTATCTCCACTCAGGCTCCATTCAGTGACGACAGATGCGCTGTCGTTTCGAAATGACCAGCGATTGATCAGAGGGCTTGGTTGTTGGACGACAGCGAGCAAAATCCCTGCTGCGTTGCCCATGGGCATCAATCCCGTCATCTCGCGGTCGCGCTTCATGTTCCATACCGACCGCGTGTTGCGAGTGATAAGCTGCCCGGCGAGAGTCTTGACTTCGTCACTGAATCCTTGACTGCCCGCGCCTGTAGTGATCACCACGTTGTTTCCAAACATTTGATTCCAGATATCTGTCAAATCACTTGAGCTGTCGACTGCTGGCTTTGGTTCATACAAGCCGTTCGCTGCCACCGCCTCCTGGATGATCCGCGCAGCGAATATGTTGGCGTAGTAGTTGGCCAGCACGTATTCCGTTCCGACACATGTCTCGATGTGTCGAATACCTCGATCGAGCACCTTCACAAGGTCACTTGCAGCAGCAGCGCCAGGTAGTGCCCCCGTTCCACTGTAATTGAAGGTTGATGACACCCGCGTTGTCGATCCCACCGAAGGGGCGATAGCAGTGAAGGCCGACGCCCAGTCACGCTTGGTAAACAGCACACGCATCGCTGCGTGGACATGGGTGACGAAAGCCATGAGGGAGATTTTGTTGTGCCAGCCCGTATGAGCGGTTGCAGCGCTCACGTCGATCCTTTCCAGCGTCAAGCTCGAAGAATCGTTGAGCTCTATGACACCACATGGCAGTCCTTGAGCATTCGCGCATCGCACACCGCTCAGCGTGACGTCTTCTTTGCACGTCAACGCTACCTGGACCCACGAGGATGTCGCTCGCAATTGCACCTGCTGTTGCCGTGCTACGAATCCACCGGCTGGAAGTTCGGACGCTTGGAACAGCAGCGCATAATACTGGGCAAATCTGTGATGCTCGCGTGGTGTCAACAACGAGCTGATGTCATCCAGCTCAAAGTCGCCTTTGCGTTCAAAGTGCGCTCGGACTTCGCTGCGGTTCAGCGACAGGTTGACGACGTCACGAACAATGCGATACACCTCGATCCCCGTATAGCTGGTACTCGTGACGTTGGTCGTGTCGTAGCGAGAGGAGCTCACGATCTTTGTGTTTCCTTCCACCTGCTTCCAAGGCATTGCAAGCACGTTTTTGACCGGGATGGCCATCGCCCACAGTGCCTGCAGTCCAAGTATCGCCGTGATCACCACGTGGCGCCAACCAGACGGACGATTGTGGGTCCCATGAAGAGGGACATGCTTGGGCGCGACCACTGTGAACTCATGAGCAACTTTCCGAGTCATCCATGGCCAAAAAGAACGAGTAGTTGGCATTGAGATGGTCGCAGAGAGCTTGGATGAAGACTTTTGCCGACTGGCGATTCGAGATTGGATTTGGAAATCGTAAAATTGTTGGAGCGTCAGCACTTCGATCGATAGCTGATGCTGCGCACTCGGTAGTTCGATATGCTGTGCCACGCCTTTAATGAGCACATTTGGTTTGCCATCCACTCGAAGCAATCGCCAACCTTCGATGATCATGCCTGCATGCGACCAGTAATGATTCCACTGGCTGGCAACACCATGAACGTTGCGTGCCAGGTTCTGTCGTTGCATGAGTGGGCCCAGCACGTCTTCAGTACGTCTCTTCTCTTTGTCGCTCAGAATGCTCATCCAGACCGTCATAAACCCAAAGAGAAAGCTGCTCAAGCAGCTCACCAATAGCTTGAGCAGCCCCATGTCGTAGTCGAGGTTGTTGGTTGGGAAGGTCCATCGAATCAGCGCGACGATGGCCAACACAGCGAGACGAACACGGCCAATGAGCAATCGGAACCACCAGTTGTAATGCCTCAGATGGATCATGTAGATCCCAAGTTCATTGCCCAGGCGAACAAACCACGAGAGACTGAGAAGCACAATGAACTCGTTCAGGAAGAAGTCGCTTCGAGTGGATATGGGGAGATCGGGCATGAATGTATCGTCTTGTGGCAGATGATAGCTGAAAATGAGTGGGATGCAGCTGAACGACATGATCAAAATGGCCTCGGATGAAATCACGCACATGCCTTGGAGATCCAAGCACGCCGACAATGCAACGTCCAGGTCAGAGAACTGGTGGTCTCGCCAGAGGCACCACAGTCGCCACACGTAGCGCAATGCAACAACTGCACCGAACAGATTCAACACGACGCCGAGGGACCACATACTAAAGCGCATGACCCGCAGACCCTGAGACTGGAGACTGCGACGCACCTCGACGACATTCTTTAGCGCGTCTCCAGCGTGTCGTAGCAGACAAGCGAATCTTCTAATGGAGCCAGTTCCCTGTCCAAGGGACTGAGTTGCGATGCAAGCCTCAAGAGCCCGACGCCTAGTGCTGAGTGCTGCCAGTAAGAAGGTGGGCCTTCGTACTGAAAGATACTGCTGCTGGGATGTGAATAGCTGACGTATGCTGGAGGAATCTGGGTTGGTGCTGCCACTTGTCGGGTGAGCTGCATCTGAATGACGGCCACCCGGTCGACGATGGCGCTTACCATGTTTTCCATCCGCAGGTAGAGCTTGGGCCAGATCGTTGCCTTTGTGTCGCTTGAATCCACTCCGAGTGTCGAAAATCCGAACGCACATAACGAAGCATCATGCAGCATCAGCTTGCCAGCTTCCACCTCGACGAGATCAAGAAACGACGCATTCATCTCTGTCATCAGCGTCTCCAGCACAACCGCAGGCCCTAGCAGCTCACGCAACGTGTTGAGCAACGGCACCAGCACCCACGCAGCACCGAGACTGGCATTGCCTTGCTCGCGGACAAATGGAAACGCCACACGATTCCCGCTCAGGATCTCGCCAACCACTTCGTTCACCAGCATTTGCTTTTTGAACCACGTCGCGGGCGGATCTGGGTTTATCATTGACATGAACACGAGATGACTCATCACGGGCTTTAATCGAAGAAGCAGCAGCCACGCCACCTGCGCCAGCTTGCGATGCAGCGCCTCCATACAAAAGCTCGCAACAGCACCGTCGTGATCCGTCGGGGAATCGTCGGTCCATATTGCTTCAGACAGCTTGATCAAGCTTTCAGGGTCGTGCAACTCATGCGCGCGATACCATCGCGAGATGTTGCGTTCTTGCTCAAACCAATCGTAGTCGTATCCCGTGCGTTCCGACCGTGGCCGTTCTGATAGCCGCAAGACCGTCATGGTGTTGTGCGTAAAGTCGAACTTGAACCCATTGAAAGCCGCATAGTAGGCGCCCAGCTGGCGCCAGTCAACCACGACCACGTTGGAGTCTGCGTCGACGAACGAGCTCTCGTAGCCGTAGTAGCTGTTGGGATAGTACGTGATGTAATCCAGATGCCGCAGCGAGTTTCCCATGAGCATGGCTCCCGACATCGGGCGATCCCGCTTCACATGCCAGCGCGAGACCGTGCTCCGCGTCATCATCGAGCCCAAGAACGTTCGTGGTGTGTCCTCAAACGCTTGGTGTCCTGCACTGGACGTGATTGTGATGTTGTGGCGAAAGATCTCGTCGTGGACGTCGTCATAAGCATGCGAAACCCCGAGTTCGCTATGATCCCCGAAGCCGTACAGTTTGCGCTGGTTGAGGGCATCTTCAATTACACGGACAGCAAACACCACCGCGTAGAACCTCGCCAGAATGACCTCAGAGCCGAAACAGGACTCGAAGATCGTCCGATTCTGCGCCAGGTGATCCTCCATGGTGGGTGCGACCCCTGGCTTGTTTCGCCAGCTCTCGATCGATTCGCCCGTGTAGTTGAGCACGCTGGACTCGTTTGTCCCATCAACGGTTCGCATATATTCGGAAATACCACCGCTGGTAGTGAATGCGCTGTGCCAGTTGCCAGTGGCAAACAGCGATCTCATGCCAAGGTGCGCCATCGTCACAAAAGACATGAGTGCGACCTTGTTGTGCCAACCAGTACCATTCGTGCTGCCTTCCAGATCGATCGGTGTCAGCTTCAGTCGCTCGGGTGCACCCCAGTCATTGTCGTTGCACACGCCGAGGTGCTCGTTCTGACACCGCATCCCGGGCCCACGCCGGACGTAAACCTGCTGTCGACGCGGCACGAACCCAGCGGCGGGAAACTCGGACGACTGGAACAGCAGCGCGTAATACTGTGCAAAGAGGAAGTGCTCGGACGGCGAGAGCTTGTCGCCGACCTCGTCGATGGCAAAGTCGCCCTTCGTTTCAAAGAAAGCTCGCAGGTCGCTCCGATTGAGCGTCACGTGGATCACATCATGCACGATCTGGTACACTGCAGCACCGGGAATAATGCGGTTGTTGATGAGCGTTGTCTCACTGCGGTTGTTGGTCGTTGGTATCATCGTCACGTTGTCGACATCGGCCAACACACGCGGATAGGCCATGATGACGACGTTCTTGATCGGAATCACCAACGCCCACACGGACTGCAGCACCACGATTGTCGCCGCCAGCGCAAACCCACTTCGCTGCCGTTGCCTAGGCTGCCTTGGCACCGCGTCCTGCGTGGTCGGGCCACCCCGGGCAGCGTGCACGGTTCCCTTCCCCATGAATATGCAACAGCCTCAGCGACTGATCTACGTGATGAAGGTCGCCCCAGTGCCACCCACACCTTGAAGCCGCGCCGTTGTGGCTGCGAACGACCATCCGGACGTGCCTGCCCCGAGTATTCATGGCACAGCACGTCGGCAACCGCCACAACCGTCGACTCGACGCCTCATCCACCGTGGATGGATGGCAGTCGCTGCCTCTCTGGCGCTCACGCTGACGTTCCGAGCCGAGCACATGTCCAGGCAGTCCAGGGCTGAGCATGCGCCATGCACGTCACGGTCGATGTTAAACCAACCAGCTCGTTGCGGGACCGATGACGACCACAGCGCAAGATCAGCCGCGATCTGTGCGGACAGCACAGCGGCTCTGATCGTCGCAATGACATCGAGTGCCGTACCTGACGTTATTATAATAGCGTGGGCACTAAATAATCCCATCATGGCATTTTTCCATCAGTCCGCAGGACGTTCCGCCTGCACCCTTTTCTTGCGTTGCCGGTCAGAACGTCTCGGACGTCAGCTGCTTCCTCAACTGGTGCCACGGCATCAACGCGCATCCATGTGTGTGTGTCCTGTCGTGTCAGTGCTGGCCGTGTTGACTGGCAAGACGATGCTTGCGGCAAACCACCTGCTAGGTGCACTACCTTCTGGTGGCGGCAATATTGCGGCGGAGAAGCGCGGCCTCCAGAACTCGAACGTGCAGTTTTCAAGGATGACAGTAAAATTCCAGCAAAATCTGTGACAGCGCGCAGCCGCTAGCTAGCAGCTGGAGCTGGAGCACGATTGTTGATGATCTGGATGCTGGTGGCAATGGCAATGGCCGAGTGCTCGAGAGCGAGGTGATGGCAGTGCCAACGACACCGCCAACAAGATGCATGGGTGGAGATCACGTTCGTCTGCGTGTGCGCTGGTTGCTGGGTGTTGTTTGACCTTGTGGGGCGTGGCATCGGCCACCGAGACCACGCCAACATGTGCGTCATTGAACCGCAAGATGACGCTATGTCCGCTCGACTGCAAGCAGGACGAGCTGTGCTTCCAGGCCAACAACTCGTGTCCCTACCGCTGCGTGAAAATGGGGCTGGGCAGGGAGCACGTGGAGGTGCACTTCCGCCATGGCGCGTACCAGAGCGCCAAGGAGGTGGCGTTGCAGCTATCCAGTCACGAGTTGAGCAGTCTGCGAGTGGCCCAGAACAGCGACGACCCCGACGCACCCACGAACGACGACGTCAACGCCATTGACCGTCTCGACGTCTCCAGCGCCGTCACGGCCGTGTAAGTTGGGTTTCACCTGCGAATACGACATGATGGGGGAGAGTGCTGACACTGGAAGGGCGTGTTTTGTCTGCTGTTGATTCAGATGGCTCGTAGCTGGCCACCATCAACAGATCAAGGGCTACGTCATCAACATCACCCTAGCACCGCAACTGCTGACCAAGACGAACGTGAACAACGTGGTGCTCAAAGGCATCAATGTCGGCGAGACCAAGCCCACGTTGACCGACATCTTCCCGCTAGAGCTCGAGAGCCTGGAGCTATCGAACACGCTGCTTGAGGAAGTGCCGGCCGAGTTGCCGCGGTTCACGAAGCTGAAGCAATTGTACGTGCGAGATAACCTGCTGGTGGTGGTGCAGGCACACTGATAATTGAGTATGAATTGGTTGCAGGAAGCTCGACACCAACTACATTCGAACGCTGCCCAAGGCGTTCGCGTTTCCGAACCTCTCAGTGCTGTACGTGTTCCATTTCGCCTGCTGCTTTCAGCCTTTACATGGGACTTATGTGGGGAGATGGTATGCAGAGTCGCTGCCAACAACGAATTGTCGACCTTTGACGCCAGCTTGCCCACTCTTCGCTCTCTGTGAGTTCAAACCCGGCGCCGAACATGTCGTGCCTTCGCGAAATGCTGACAGACGATCGCAGGGACCTGTCCTTCAATCGCTTGACCAAGATCCCTCCTTCTGTCTTTGAGATGGAGAACCTAGAGACGCTGTGAGTGTGTGTGTTCACAATCGATTCTCTCGTCGCATCGCTCTGACATGTGTGTCTCCTCTAACGCAGCAACCTAGCCGGCAACAACATCACCAAAGCCTGGCTCACTAATGACCAGTACGAGTTTCTGACGCAACCACGCCTAAATGTCACACTGGATCGCGGCACCGGTGACACATCGTGCGCATTGCATCGAATCAAGAACGTGACCACAGCCACCAACAGCGTTGTCCCGTTCTGCGTCGGACCAGCACCGCCAAACACCGAGGCATCTCCAGCTGCGGCAGCGCAAAGCAAGTCGACGTCATCTTCGATTCCGGTGGCCGTTGGGTCATCGATCGCGGTTCTCGTTGTCATTGTTCTCGCTCTCGCAATTGTCTGGCGACGCAAAGGCAAGACCGATAGGAAGAATGAAACTCTGGATTCATTTGATTCGCCTACAAACGTCATGTTTGCGATGGAGGACGTTGAAGCCGAAGGTGACGCATTGTTTCTCGGTGACAAAAAAATTCTAGCACTTCGAGTCGACTCAGCTGAGTTGCACGATATGCAACGGCTTGGTGCTGGTGGATATGGGGAGGTTTGGCTGGTGTCGTACCGAGGTACGCAGCTTGCGTCCAAGCGCTTGATCGCACAGTCGAATAGCGATCATCTGACCAAGTTTATCGCCGAAATCAGAGTCAACGCATCGTTGTCGCACTCGCGGATTGTCAAGTTTGAGGGCGCAGCGTGGACCAACGCGTCAAACTTGCAGGCTCTGTTTGAGTACATGCCGCGTGGCGACCTTCGCACGTGGCTGGTGGACCCACAGAACGACTCGGACTGGACGGCGCAGAAGATGTCGATTATCATGGACATCGTCGAAGCTTTAGTGTACGTGCACTCGTTTTCGCCACCGCTGGTGCATCGTGACCTGAAATCGCGCAACGTGTTGCTGTCCGAGTCGTTGCGTGCCAAGCTTTGCGACTTCGGGATCGCGCGATTCCAATCAGTGCAAGAAACAATGACGGTCGCCATGGGCACGGGCTTGTGGCTAGCACCAGAAGTGATCGCTTGTCGGCGCGACTACGACCAGTTCGCCGATATCTGAGCCTTTGGGGTGGTGTTGAGTGAGTTGGACACGCACAAGCTGCCGTACGAAGATGTGAAAGGGCCGAACGGAAATCGCATGCCCGAGATGGGCGTCGTGCACCAGGTGGGCGTCGGTGCACTCTCGCCGTCCTTTAGGCCGACATGTCCGGGTGCCATCAGGGCACTCGCGCAGAAGTGCCTGGCATTTGAGCCGACGGAGCGACCGACAGCGATCGCTGTGGCTCACGCGCTGGATCAAATCTATCGCACGGGAGCATTCCAGACGTACAAGCAGCTGTAGTAGGCTGATCAAGGCCTTTGCAACACCATCATCGGAAACTAGTGTTCGGACATGCGTTTGATGGGATGGCAGTTAAAAGTGAGTTCGTTCCAGAGTTGTTCATTTGGTTGGTTTGGCTAGCTCAGATATACCAAGTACGTGAAAAAGAGCACGATTGTGAGCGCCACGAGGTTGGGCTTGCTCGCCAGGAAGCGCAGATTGAAGCGGAACACCTGGCCTGCCGTTCCTGAGGCGTCGACTGCGACGTTGTCTTCAAAGCGACGACTGGTGTAGGGATTGGCGAGACCGCATTGCGCGTTGAGCCACATTGATGCTCGGTAAGCGAGTCGCACAAGCCACCCGATCTCGTACGATCGGATTGGGCGCAACATTGGGTCGCCCACGTACGCGGCGGCTTCAGGTGAGCACTTGCGGTAGCCTCGCTTGAGCTGGAGCAGTCCCGTCGCCGTGAGCAAATGATGCAGCTTGCTGTCACGGCTTGGCTCGAAAGACATGAGCGCCTGGGCTAGTGACGACGATGGCAGCACACGGCAGTGCGTGGATGAAGCCACGTATTCATCCGAGATGTCGAACACACGGCGCAGCCTCGTGCTCAGACGCCGCACGCGCTCGCTGTACTTGTCAGCCGAGTTTCCAAAACCCGAGCGGAACATGCCGATGAAATCGCTGGATGAAGCTGACGGTGGCGGTGGCGTTGTCGTAGCGCTTGAGGTAGAACTGGAGCTAGCGTCATCTAAGCCAGCGTACCCTGAATCTGCCATGAGCTTGTCAAACAATCGCTCAGCATCGCGGTGAAAAGTCGCGTGCAGCGGCACAGGCGTTGTGTCAAAGCCCAGCGCCCTGCAGTGGTACGTAAGCACGTGGCCCTGCTCGGCTGTGAGCCCGTCGCGGCCACAGTCGATTGATTTCTGTCTGGAGCGCAGTCCACTGGAGCTATAGAAGCTGGCGGTTGTATGCTTCGGACTGTTCTCGAGGAATTCGGACGCCGATCGCAGCAGCACAAGTAGGTCGCTGGTGTACACGCCCAGCACACGGTCGAGCGTGTTTAGGTTGCGCTCGTCGCTGGCGCTGAGCTCGAGCTCCTTGGCTCGCTCCACAAAGCTGCCCAAGAGCGTCGTGTAGAAGTGATAGTTGGCGAGCACGTAGCTTTCCCACTTGGCCGAGTACTGCGCGTCTGGATCATCGGAGTTGTGCGCTTGGCCACGGGCCCAACTCTTGCAGCACCACGGCTGAAGGTAGGCGAGCCAGACGTCCGTGAGCGCGAGAAAGGCCGTCGGCGTTAGACCGATCGGTGCACGCGAAAACACGAGGCGGAAGAACTCGAAGAGAGGGCGACGCATGACAGCCACGCTTGGCGTCAAGTAGCCGCTGCCCAAGCCAGCAGGGCCGCCACTGCTGCTCGGAGGTCCACCAGTCAGACGTCGTTCGCTTCCAGTTTGCCGCAGAGGTGCTGGGTAGAACGAGTCCGACAGCAAGTGGACGATCGTGAGCAACAGCGAGCACAACAGCTCATCCGATGGCGGTGTGTACGTCGTGGACGTGTGGACGGTCGCCAGTGGTGGCAGCAATCGGGATCTTGCGGCAAACATGTCCATGTGCGTCGTCACCGTCGCCGAACCAGCGTCTGAATCCGAAAAGATGATGAGGTTCTGTCGCAGCCAAGACTCAATCAGAATGTGCAGGAAGACGTTCGACAACTGGAGGATCTTGGCGTGCAGTCGGCTGTCCACACGTAGCGCCGAGTCCGGCAGGAACACGCGTAGGTACTGCAGCAGCAGCACGTTGTATGGATTGCCCTTGGTCAGTGACACAACGCCATCTTGGGTGAACATACGCCAGCTATAATCGCTTCGTCGCTTGGGCTTGCCACTGCCGAACGACTCGGACAGCGATCCCATCAGCGAAGACGTCCGCTTTCTGGCCGCAGCACTATCCACCGCCGTGCTTTCTGCCGCCGCAGCTCCGGCTTGGTGACTCGCCGTGGGGTGACGCAGGAAGTAGAACAAGAAGAGCTCCGAGATCGTCACTAGCAGCACCGGATGCCGAGGATCGAGGAACTGCTTGGCCACAGGCTTGTGCAATAGCTGCGTGAACAGCGCGGACGTGTACGGCGATCGCGCCAGCAGTGATACCTTGGATTGCTCAGGCAACATATCAAACTCGAGCTTGAACTCGACCGGATGGCTCACGCGGAAGAGGAAGTGGAAGACGGAGCAGTCGTCGCGTGGGTCGCCGCTGAGCACGCGCACCAGCGCCTGGCCAGCCGTCGTCAGTCCTGTCACCAGTTCCTTCATATCACAGCCTTTAGTGGCGCCGCAGTTGGCGCTGGAGCCACCATTGCCATTGGCACCGTCTCCGCTGGCCGCACCAACGCTCGACGGCCGCTTCTGCAGCACCACGCCCGTCGTGATCGGCAGCCCCGTGCTGTACTCCAGCCATCCGCCGTACTTGTGCTTGGACACGTCGTCATTGCCGAACACGCGGTCGAGGATCTGGTTGAAGCGCTCGTAGAACTTGCCCTTGAGCAGAGCGGACTGCTGCTTGCTCGACGCCGTCGACAGACTGAACCCACAGCAATACAGCAATACAGCAATCCCCATCAGCACAACGAATTAATAAACATATTGCATATGCATAAGCATGCGTTTCCGCACCTGGATTGCAGCTCCACGGCCAAGTAGCGGCGCAGCGCGTCGCACGCCACGGGCACGTTGTACGACTGGATCAGCTGCGCAAACTCTGCATCGGTTTCGAATCCAATGGCAACAGCGGCACTGCCGTCTGCTCCGGGAGACAGACTGCGTTCCGGCCGCGCAGCAGCGCCAGCGCCATCGCCACCGCTGCTGCTGCCGCTCGACGTCTGGCGCAATGGCGCTGCTGCGCGGCCACTCAGCGCCATCGTCGTCCGCGCCGCCATTTGCTCCGATCCCGTTGGCTGCCCTCGCACCTGCCCTACCGGTATCAATGCGTCGGTATCCGTAAACACAATACATCGCGTTGACATCCAACAGAACGTTTGTTTCGTGGTTTTGTTATTTTCGGATATTGTTATTTTCGGACATTGGCGCCAAAAATCCTAAAAATCCTTGTGGGTGGTGGTGTGGTGTGCTGCCACACCACCAAACGACCACCCGATGCCCATGGCGGACGTGACGATGGCGGCAACGCGCCCCAGCGTCGAATACACGCCCACGTACCAGCGCTTTGTGCTCAGGCAGAAGAGCTTCCACCAGCAGTACTCGCACATCTACGTCGCGCGGCTGGCGCAGCTGCGCGACACGGTGCTGCGCGCCATCGAAGACCGCGAAAAAGCTGCCAGCGCTGAAGACGCCACCGCCGCTGCTGCTGTGCCGGTGCTGCCCAAGATCATCGACCTGCGCGACGGCGACGAGTGCGCGATCGTCGGCACGGTGCTCAAGGTGCTGCATGACAAGCCCTGCGTGTTTGCGGCGCTGTCGAGTGACGAACGCATCGTGTCGTTCACGGCGATGCACAAGAAGCTGGCGAGTGACGAAGACCACCTCGTGCTGGAAGACGAGAGCGGCCGCGTCGAGCTGGACGGCGCCATCGACGTGGGCGCCACGGCCACGGGCGTCATTCTTGGGCTGCGTGGACGCATGTCGGCCACCAAGAAGGGCGTGTTCCACGTGGAGCAGGTGTTTGTGCCGCGGCTGGCGCCGCAGTTCCCATTGCCGGAGCGTCAGGCGAGCGAGTACGTGGCGCTGGTGTCGGGGCTGCACATTGGGCGACAAAACGACACGATGCCGCTGCGCAATCACGTGCTGGTCGACTACCTGGCCGGCCGTATCGGCAACCAGGACGAGAAGCAGTTTGTGGCGCGGATTGTGAGAACCGTGTTCGCGGGCAACCTCGTGGATGCCGTCGCTACCACGAGCGACCACAAGTACGGTGCACTGGCGAAGAAGTCGACGGAGCAGCTGACGCTGGAGGCGCTGCCGATGCGCAACACAGACGAGCTGCTGTCCACGCTGGCAGCCACCATGTGCGTCGACGTCATGCCCGGCGAGACGGACCCAAGCAATCACACACTGCCGCAGCAGAGCTTCCACTCGTGCTTGTTCCCACGCAGCGCCCGCTTTGCGTCGTTCCGTGCCGTCACGAACCCGTATGAAGCTCAGATTGGCGGCGTGCAGTTCCTCGGCCATTCTGGTCAGCCAGTGGAGAGTTTGTTGCAGAGCACGCTGACGACGAAGCCTGAAGGCAGTGATGACAGCAAGGACGCAGACGCCAGCGACGCCCTCGATTGCATGGCGCGCTGCCTCGAATGGCGACATATCGCACCCACGGCACCAGACCTATTGGCGTGCTTTCCACTCGCAAAGGACGATCCGTTCGTGTTGGAAACCTCACCGCATGTATTCTTTGCCGGCAACCAGAAGGCGTTCCAGACCAAGATGTTCACGGGTAAGGATTTGATGGTTGTTTCATGTTGGAACGTGCACTCACGGATTGGTGGTTGGAGCAGACTCGACTGGACGATCCACTCGTTTAATAACGGTGCCATCGTTCGCAGAGACTGGCACGATTGTGTTGGTCGATCTCAAAGATCTGTCCTGTTTCCCCATCACCTTGGCTTGAACAGCATCAGCCAACAATTCAATATTGAACTCGATGCTACGTCAGGTCATAGATCAACAAAACCACATAAAGTGATGATTATTTTCCAGAATGCGACAACGTAAGACTGCCAGCAACTGCGACATCCTGGAGTTCTGTAGTGAGCGCAGCAAACTGCGCACCAGTACTCGTTGCTGGGCACAGAGGTAACTTCGCGTTCATTACGGTGACATTTCTAGCATTTATTGAGTTGCGCGTTGTTGGTACCTCGCAATCATGAGGTTGCCCCCATCACGGTGGCCCACCGGTCGTTAGGGATACAGCAACGATCAATGCAGGCAACCACGGCATTGTGAGCAATGATGCACCTGATCCCGCGCCCTTGGAGCCCGTCGTCTTGTTTGACGCGTCGGCTGTGTTCGACTTTGTTGCTCGGCTTGGATGCGGAGGTGTTGCTTGATGAGTTATCTGCTGCACGGGTCGTGTTAATCTCGATGCGATGAATCGAAATGATTGTTTGGTTGTTTTTGTCTCCAAGCTGGGGGAGCTAAACCAACAACCGGCTTCGTCGCGGACATGCGAGTTTCTGATTCAATGCTGCTCGAAACGAGGAAGCGAGTGCGGTTTGACGGATGTGTCTAGAATAACCAAAACCGGCCACTACATATGTTGGCGCGACTGAGGTGCCCCGTGAAGTGTTTCAGTAGTTACGCTGAGTTTACACGTATACTGATTATTTAGGGCTGCTGGCGCGTATTCGCTTAAGTACGTTCATATTTCGGAAGCTGACGGTTCGAAATCGGAACCCATCCATTCGTCCGTTGGGATCCAAGGCCGCATCTGTGACAGCTCGGGCTCATGGCTCCGTTCTTCGCCGCATGATGGCCGTGATGGCGATGCTGGTCCTAGCCACGGCGTTCCACACATATTTACTGACGACAGCCACGTACACGTCGTTTCTGGCGTCGCCCCGCCAGTTCCTCGTCACGCTGCGAAGAGAGCCGATGGAGCTGCCACTGAATGCGACCACTGGCTGCGTCGCTCTGCCGCCCGGACACCGCGATCCCAAGTTCTATCGCGAGGAAGCGTGCTACACGCGCGCGCAAGTGCGGCAGATCCTGGTCGACCTCGTGTTCAACATGACGCTGCTGCTCGAGACGCACAAGCTCACGTATTTCCTCGAAAGCGGCACTTTGCTAGGCGCGTTCCGCGAAGGCGGCGTCATCCGACACGACTTCGACGCAGACCTGAGCATCGACACGCCGTCTTTCGTGTACCTGCGCGACCACGTGATCGACGTGCCAGCGGCGTATCATTTGGCGGTGTACAACAACTCGGCCACGCCCGACGAGCGGGATGAGAAGCTCCCGGTGCGGTTCATTCACAAGGAGTCAGCGCTGTACGTCGACGTGTTTGAGTTCCTGGATTGGGAAGAGGAAGCCACGGGCAAGAAGATGGTCGGGCCCGTCGTGTCGTGGTGCTTCTTCAACTGCAAAGGTTGTGAGCTGGTGCCATACTTGGGGCGCAAGCTACGCGTGCCACCGGAGTGGATCTATCCTGTGGTCGATTGCGGGTTCGAAGGCCGGACGCTCAAGTGTCCACGCGAGACACAGAAGTATCTAACGCACATGTTCGGCCCCGATTTTATGATCCCGATAGATGACCATTGACGCGCGCTGCCCGGGATCATGCTACTGGTCAGGAACGTGCCGCCACTACATCGAGTTACCGTCCATTCATACACTCCCAACACTTTTTTGTTTTCTTTCGGAGCTGAACACTGCGCTGCAGCATCAACCGGGTGGGCTGCTGCACAACGGCGTGCTGATCATGCATGTTCGATAGACCACTGGCCAATTCGCAAACGGAGACGCGAACGATACTGGGGGATGACACATGCGCATTCCAGTAAGACACTTTGTTGTTTCGTCATCCACAAATGTGTGGACTAAGTCAGCGCGTGGTTTGCTTATTGCTACGGATTCCATACGAAATATGCGGCATGATGATTTTGTATCGCTGTTGCAGGCGTTGGGTAGTGATGTTGTCCGTGATTGCCAGTGGCATTTTGCCACCGAGCACATGCCAGCCTTCCGGCTCAGGAAACATGCGAGATACACACAGAAGCTCAATTGATGGCATCACCAGCAGCGCAGCAAGCAAGACACAGGTCGTCCGTACCGTCGCTGAGGCAGTGTGTAATTTTCCGCTATCTTCACATCATGAGATAGACGCGTCTGGCCACGTGGTTGTTTACACGTCTCACGTTGCAGAGAACTACGGCAGACTTGCGCAACAAAGCTGACCGGATTAGTGTCCAACTCGAAAGAAGCCAAGACCATCGCTTTCACACGAAACCAACCGCTGGCTGGTCCAGCGACTGATGTTGCATCAACCAGCACCAGCTCGTTCGTTCGGTCAACGTTAGACGCTCTAATTTCGCCGGTGCCTTCGTTGCCGTCAACATAAACCGGTGCAATCAGGATGATTTGCAGAATTGCGGAATGCATGACTTCCTTCGTCTCCACCGTGGTGCAGCAGCATTGGAATGAAGGATCTAAAGCCCAAACTTACCGCCAAAGGCACCCATTCACCTCAGCTGTTGGGCCTCCGTTTTTCACCAAGCCCATAACTAATCTGGCTGATGGTTGATGTCATCCTGTGACTTTACCATCAATTGATGGATGGTCGACGTGACAACCTTTTATTCGCGAGCAGCACCACACCGCATGCCGACATGCAACATCGCGATACATACACACACGCCTCCCACCACCTGATATGCCACCACATGCGCGTTGTCCATGCAGTGCTCTCGCATCCGTGCCATTGTGATCGGGGACGGGCACGAGAGTGCGCAGCTCGCCGATCGTGAACGCGTCCTTTTTGCGGTTCTTGCGCAGCTCGATTGCATTGGTTGCTGTCACGGCTGCAGTTGCGGCGTACAGTAACAAGTACTGACCCTCCGAGCGTGCTACTTGTAAGGCGAAATGCTGGATGTTTGGGGAAGCGATACAACTCATTGGTCGCTGCGAACGAGCGCGATCGGCGTTATTGTGATGTAGTCTGGCATTCTCAGCGCTCATTTCACAATCCTCACCCAACGCCTGCAGAAGCACTCCGCTTCCAAGATGTCAACGGGATCGACAGCTCAGTTTGATTTGGTTGAGCGCACCTCGTACATGAGCTCGACGAACAATGCAGACGGCAGCGATAGCTTCGCCACGATGAAGACGCCACTCGCGGGTGATCTCGAAGGAGGCGCGCTGCGTGAAGGCGGACAACCACAGTTGCTTTCCAAGGAATCGCTCGGTCTGCTGGCACAGTATGCTGCCGTCGGCCTCATCTACGGCACGCTGCCCAACATTGTCACGCCGTTCATGACGATGTATCTCAACATGGAAGGCACAACCACAACGTCCGTTAAGGCTCTGCTGTCCATCCCATGGTCGCTCAAGGTGTTCATCGGCATCATCACGGATTGCTTTCCGATTGCTGGTTATCGTCGTCGTCCGTTCATGGTTGCCGGCTGGATCATGGCGGCCTCGGGCTTGTTCGCTATGGCCTTTATGAGTGTGCCAGATCCATACTTTGAGAAACCAGAGCTCCGCGCCATCAGACCAGAAAGACTCACGGCCGAGCAAAAGAAAATGATCCATCCAGAAGCTCGAGACGATGGCACCAAGTATATCGCGTGCATGATCATGACCACGCTCGGCTACCTGTTCGCGGACGTCTCTGCCGACGGCGTACTCGTCGAGTACGCACAACGTGAACCCGAGTCCGTTCGTGGTCGCACGCAGACGGCCATTTACACGGTGCGATACTTCTTTAGCGCAGTCGCCAACATCATCGTTGGTTTCGGCTTGAGCTCGAAGAAGTACGGCGGCGACTTCTCTTTCGGTATGGAAGTGTCGACGGCGTTCTTGATCATGGCCATCTTCTGCGTTCCCGTTGTCCCCATGACATGGTTCTTCATCCACGAAGACAAGGTAGCGCGTGTTCCACCTTTCAAGGAGTACATTCGCACTCTCTGGGATCTATTGAAGACACGAGCCGTGTACCAGGTCATCGCCTTCAACTTTCTGTGGTCTGTGTTTGGCAATATTAGCTACGTCGCAGCCGACCCCATCGCCACGTTCTGGGTGCACGCCACTGCGTTCAGCTTGTCGATGAGCGGTGTTCTCAGCATGCTCGTGCTAACGCTCTCCCTCGCCTTTACCGGAAAGTATGGATTGCACTGGGACTGGCGCAAGATGTTGTTGATCACCAGCATTACCATCATTGTGATCGACTCCGTGTGCACGATGCTGACTACGTGGGACGTTGTCCGCAGTCCTTGGTTCTGGCTTGGCCTTCCGATCGTCGAGTACATCCCGTACGGCATTTCGTTCATCATTTCCACGTACGTGGTCGTGGAATTGGCTGGCGAGGGCAACGAGAGTGCCATGTACGGGCTCATGACGACCGTCACAAACCTCGGCGGTCCATTCGCCCTTACCATTACTAAGAACCTCAACTCGTCGTTTTCAGTTTGGAACGACGACATCCAGAACGACAGCCACAATACGCGACAAGACGTGACCATCACCATCATGTTCACGTACATTGCCAAGGTCATTAGCTTCTCGTTCCTCCCGTTGCTGCCTCGCCAGAAGGCGGAGACACAGGAGCTCAAGAAGAAGGGCGGCAAGAACAAGGCCATGGGCGTCTTCACGCTTTGTTACTTGATGTTTGCGCTGTCATGGTCGATCATGGTCAACATTTTCAGCATCTTCAAGAGCACCAAGTGCCTGAAGATCACGGGTGGTTGCAAAAAGTAAATATCAGAGAATGGATCGGTCAAATTAGCGTTGTTTCTACGTTTTCATAAAATGCTTACTTAGCGTTCGATCGTGTGCTATCGTGATCGACTGATCTTCGTCGAAGTGGCAGTGCACCGTGTGGCCGTTCTACCAGACTGAACTGGCAACAATGGATGCACCAGCGATCAGTGCTGATAGCCACAGTGATTCACGCGATGATACACTGGTGCCCCCGCCTTTCGAGCCGGTCGTGTTCTTGGATGTGTTGGCCGCATTCGTCGTGGTATCGGGCTTCGGTACTTCCGGAGGATAAAAACTGTAACTCGTTCGGTTGCTTTCCACGGAAATCTCCGTGCAGCTTACCCCGCCTTCAAAATCACGACCGTCTTGTTTGACATGGTCCACGAAGCCAGACCCAGTAACTTGGTTGATCGTGAAGTTGCCGCTCACTGTCGAATTCGTCATAGCGACCTCAAACTTGAATGGCATTGCTACCACTTCATCTGTCGTGACGTTGGCGCCGCCCGACGTCTTGACTGTTGTGACCACCGTCACTGCTGCATTGACGGTGTGATTGCGGTTGTCCACAAGCAAATAGTGCGTGGCGTCCAAGTCAAAACATCCCTTCGATCGGTACGTCTCCAATCTCATCAGCTTACTGGCACCAAACACCGATGCGAGTGCCTTGCCAGCATCATCTGAGCACATACGAGCGGTCAAACCCGTTACGGAGCACGTTGCTGAGCTGCACGTCGTCGTTCCCGTGTCGTTCTTGACAGTGGCAAACACTGGGACGCTGCAATTACCTTCATATTGCACATCGATTTGAAATTTGGCTGCGTTGGCACCCGCCACGAGGGCGAGAGATGCCGCCATCGTCAGAGGGAACGTCGTCCTCGCCATGGTCAGTCTCAGCCACGCGGCTGTCGTCGAGTGGATAAATGGCTTGATTTGCTCATCTGCGTCCTGGCAACCCTCAAGCAATGCCAGAGTCGATCCGATGCTGTCAACCCGAAATGGATGAACGCCTCATAAGACTGCATCCCCTTGTCGTGCGTGCCAACCAAGGCACCTGAGCATTGATCGGCGAGACACTAATAGACGTCGATAGAATTGGCATTCATTGCTCGCCTAGGGAGTTCTGGCAGCACAGGGATGGCGCAGCAGATTCTCCTTCGTAATCACCCGTCGTCACGACGGCGCTGAGCCGGCAGAAAGCATGTAATGCCAAAGGGGATCCAAGCGATATGCGCTGCGTCGTTGGGCTTGAGTACGAATGAGCTTGTCGTTGCTGTCAAAGCAACGCGCCACTGCTTTTGACGTGGATGACGCGTTGTCAGCAAGAGCTAATTGCAATAGCACGGGCGTGTGGCAATCCGCTTGAAGTGCTGGAGACACGAACGATGAGCGATCACAGCGTGGGTTCCATTCAATTGTGGGTTCCATCCATTTGCTTGTCATTAACTCGCTGCTGCGCTGTCCACTGCATCACCACATAGCTATGACGATGATGGCAGCCCCAGCGATCGCAGTGGACGGCCACGGCGATCCGCGCGACGAAGAACTAGTATCACCGCGTTTGGAGCCCGTCGAATCGTTTGACTTGCGTGAGGAATCGCGCGAAGGATGGGCGGTGCTCGACGTGTTGCTTGGCTTCGGCACTTTGGGGCGATAATCCCGGTAGTAAGTCTGGTTGTTCCCCCAAATACTTCCAAAGCAGCCCTCGCCATCTCTAAACGGCGGCAGGTGATTAAACGTGTGAAGCTCGTGACTTCCATCGTAGAAGCTAAAGTGGCCGGTCACAGAGACGTTGGTGGACGCGACGCTGAAGTTGAGCTGAGATGTCGGCATGTCGCGATGCGTGACGCTACCAGTGACTCGCGTCACCACGGTCAACGGCACATTGGCAGTGTGGTTGCGGCCATCTGCGAGCAAGTAGTGCGTACCGACCAAGTCCTGGCAACTCTCCTTGGCGTACGCCTCGAACTTCATCAACTGATTGGCGCCAAACACTGACGCGAGTGCCGTGTCAGCGTCTTCCGAGCACACAGTAGAAGTCAAATCCGCCGCAGAGCACGTTGCTGGACTGCACGCCATTGCCGTCGTTGTGTGGTTCGCGACAGTGGCAAACACTGGGGCGCTGCAATTGCCTTCGTATTGCACATCCACTTGGAACTTTGCTGCGCTGACACCCGCCAAAAGCGCAACTCCTGCCATCGCAGTGTGAGCGAACGCCATCGCTGCGATCGTCAGCCTCGGGGCGTGTCGTGAAATGCCAGCTCGCGCTGTCAAGAAGCTGAGCAAGCACAGCACCCAATGGCTCTGACATGGTAATCAATCCCTCCGCGTGTCACAACGACAGACAGCCTCTGTGCTTCTCAACGTGGACACGCGCGTCCAAGCACAAAGCGACCGTCGCGCGCGCTTCGCGATGCATGTTCCACCGTTGAGCTGTCAAGTCAAGTGTCGCACGACTTCGTACAGCAGCATGCACGTGGACACCTCCTGAGACGTTGGACACGTCCGTTCGACTGACAGATAGCGTCCGCCTGCAGCTGATCCTTCCACAGTACACAAGAACCATCAGAACGACAACGCAGTGAGCCTTCCTCTCTCCATTGCCATTCCGTGTTGTCGTCGCCATCGCAGCCACGCCCACGACCCGCCAGCTGTCGACGAAAGTGGCTCATCCTCCCCGATCATTGGTTGGCACCGCTTCGCTGTTTTACTGTGCTGCTAGAATCACGACCGTGACGTTTTGAGCTCAATCCACGTCGCGCTTGCGCTCCATCGCGCAGAAGATCCCAACGCAACGCAATTGCAGCGATCGTTCCCATGCAGCAGCGAGCAGCGCGTACGCTGTGGACTGGCGTTTTGGCTCTGGCACCCGTGCGGGACAGTCCGGTCTCTTACCTAGCGCCATCTCGACGGCCATGGCAACCCGGTGTGGGATTATTCTTCCTATGAAGTTCTAATCCCAAATGATGACGGTTTGCACAACGTCTGTTGTTGAGATGGTCGGGCCACAATTTACCTTGTTACAACGCCGAACCACAAACCCCACTGACTCCCCCACCCAACCTCACTCATTCGAGTGAGCTCTCTCTCTCTTCCTGTTCATGACATCCACATCTTCACTGCTCTTTGCACAGTATGGCCAATGGGTCCTGCGTCAGCCTTAAAATCCCGGGCGGACCGCATTCGTCCCATCACGCGGCTTGTTCCTTGTGCGACTTGGATGAATCCGAGATAACTCGCGTCACTTTCGATCGTGCCAAGCCTCGTACGAGAAGGCGTAGCGAACATTCTGGCTCGGCCGGTTTCACTGGCGGTGCCTGGTGACTGTGGCTTCAACGCGACCGAGCAGTTGGGTGCACTGGCCTCACATTCCGCCATCGTTCACGCGAAACTGCGGTTGAGTTCTGGTGGGTCACCCAGCTGCAATGGCCAGCGATCGCAGTGTCGGATTTGCGTCGTTTGTCTCGCATTAAGAGCTGTTCCTTGCCACCACCACGATGAAAGCTGTTGGGTGCTGCGTACTGGCAGTCGCTGCCGTGGTGGTCACTGCGACTGCTGTCCCCAGCGCCATCATCTACCAGGTCGATCTGAGTTACGAAGGCGACTGCAGCTCACCCGTGCTTGCTGTAGTCGGGGGCGTGAAGGAGACGACGTGTTTGGCCACGTGCACCAATGAAAGCTTGCACAATCGCTTCTGCTCGGACGATCCCGTCGCCGACATCAAGGCATCCTTCGGTAACAAGACCATCGTCAAGACGGAGCAATACAAGAACAAGGACTGCAGCGGCCTCGTCACCACCAGCTTCTGGTTAATGGACGGCTCAGAGCACGACGCAGACAATGGCGTGTCTTTCGAAGCAACAGCAGTGGACGGTGGCGTCGAGCTTGTCATCAATGGATCGAGCAAGTTCTCACTCACTGGGAAGCACGACGGCTGCTTCCCATCGGGCGACGGCTCCATGAAAGTGTACACAACCGGTTACGGCGAAGGAGCTGCAGCGAGAATTCGACAAGAGAGCGTTGCCAAGACCACGACGACGTCCATCGCAGCACCGAGAGCAACATTCCCATCCCGTGGGATTTCTTTGCTCGCTGTCGGTGCTGGTTTGGCGCACTACTTGCGGTGAAAGTGAGCGCAGAGCTCGATCTTCATTTTGATACGCTGCGTGATCGTTACTATACAATTTGACTCGTTGAAGTGCTCTTCTCTGTGTGAGATATCACGGCGGCCGCAAATCTTCGTGGTTGCAAAAGACATTTTCCATTGGAAAAGTAATTGCTCTCGTCGCAAATGACCGCTAACGTCGAGTTGGGCTCTATGGCATGATCGCAATACGGCGTGTCCATCAAGTAGAGATTCGTGGCGCTAAGCAGCAACTCTTGTGACACATGAGAAATCAGCGTGTGCTCGGCACTGAGTGAGTCCAAGGTCGTGTCCTTCCTATTGATCCGTTGTGGCAATACCTTGAGCGGGTTCGAACCCAATGAGACGTCCGTGACGCTCGATGGCAGCCATTCCAGCACAGACGCATCTTCGATATCGTTCCCAATGAGCGAGAGGTCGTGGAGGTTCATCAGCGTGAGCGACGACGGAATCTCACGAATGTGCGAGAATTCGAGATAGAGCGTGCTGACGTGGGGCCTGCACGCAGCTAGCTTGTCGGGGGTGACCGATATGTTGGTGTGCGTAAACAAACTCGATGTCTTGCAGCGATGGTGGCAACGGGCCAAGTATTCCTTCTGGAAGTTGGCATGGGAGAAGACGATGAAGACGATAAGTGATGGAGCTCCGGGTGCACTGCGGCCGCCTCCGACCAGTCCACAAGTGTCAGATTCTTGAGATTGATGCCGATGAGGTTGGAGAATAGCTGGACGTCCTGGGGGACCTCCATTGCTACACAGTTTGCAAAGCCGAGGATGGCGAGCGCGCGTTCATCGAGAGACGCGAGATCGCCAACTTGTGGGCTCGGTTGACGCCGCTGCTCGCAATCAAACGTGTAAACAACGCATGGAAACTTGGTCGCGAACCATGGCGCAACCACCATGGTACACAGCGGATCGGATTTGAAGCGGTGAATGAAGAACTGAGCCGACAGGTGAATCATCAGCACGATGCAACCCACCGCCGTAAAACACAGCTCGATGATTTGATGCAAGCGGCGCGAACAACGACGAGATAGCTTCTCGGAACACGATGGCTCCTGCTGCGTATTTCCACCCAGTATCAGGGATTGTTTTCCAGGCAGTGCGGGCGTGTCATTGGTCAGGTCGACGACACTGGGTCCAACTTGAATTGTTCCTGCAGCTGCCGGGGCTGCACAGCGACTCACGAGGACAAGACACGACAGAATGGACAAATGCGGCACAAGGCGAAGGCCAAAGCCCACCCAAGTCCCAGCTGCGACGATTTGCATCTCCGTCACGATCTGCGCAAAGAAGACGTCGTCGTGGATCACCTCAGATCGAAGGGTCAGTTCCTCAAAGTTGAAGCCCTCCCAGAACGGCACCAACAGCATAATGGGCACCACCATGTACGACACGCTATCCAGAAACATGTCGACCAACAGAATGATGAGTCGCTCCTCAAGCACATTCGAATTGGTCATTGGTCGTCGGCGCTGACAATGCCAGACGATAATGGGTGTGGACCAGCAGTTGAGGACAACCATTAGCACGATAATTGTGACTCACGAGCAGACTAGCCCAGTGTGCTTGCACCACCTGAGCTACGACTTTAATGGCTTCTCTGATGAAATGCACCGTGAAGAAGTGCGGGCTGGTGATGCTCCAGCCCGCTCCCAATACCGCGGCTAGCTGTTTCAACAAGCTTGGCACGATTCCGCCGTGTGAGTCGATGCGTGCGACGTCACGGACGTTGTTCAAGATGCTGAACTGGCAACGAGGTCGTCTGCACCAATATGGGGCTACAAACGACAATGAGCGGTCTGGAACATCAAACCTGTGACCAATAATGCATGAATGACAGCCAGTAGTGCTAAGGGAAGGGCGAACAGTTGGGAGTTGGGTGGAACCGGGCTGAGCAACGAGGCGTAGTAATTCATTTCCGGCTACCCGAGCAGCAGGTAGCGTCGCACGAAGATGTACAAGACGATGAGGCACGTCACATGGCCGATGACGATAGCAATCCACAGGCAGCGGAATCGGCAGTGGTCCAGCGCGAGCATGCGTCCTGCTGGGTTGTGACTTGCACGTGAATTCGATCGACGCACTGCAGTGAATGGCGGATCGGTTAGCCTCGGAACAGCCCCCCCCTCGATCGACGCATACTGGGCAAGGACTTGCATGCAGTGAAGCGGCAGGGCGAATGCTGCAGAATCGCTGCTTCGCTGTGTGCCTGTGGGGTCGGTGGACCACGTATGCCGCTGATGACTGTTCCTGGGTCGGGCTGATCTTTTTTATGGTGACCTCCGCTGTCGCATAACTCATTTCCTACGAGCTTCAATAACACTCCAAGTCAACGACGCCAGTGCTCATCCGCGTGGGACATCAAGATCACCAAATACCAGGACAAACAATCGGACTCAGCAGGAGGCAAGTTGAGAAATGGAGACTTTCAATACGAAAGTGAAAAGGAGTGCGACCTTCCAGCTGCGAGATCCACGAGAAACTGCGCAACATCAAGTGTCGCAACAGCGTTTCTACTGTGACCTACAAGACCAACCGCCGACGTCTGGAGCTCAAGTCTCCCAAATGCCTGGGAACAAGATATCGTGTCGCAAACCTCGTGACACGGCCAACTCCGATTCGTCACTTACAAAACTTCGTACGCTTTGTTGTTATAAATCTCCTCCAACGTACACGCCACCATGATCGCCGTCGGTCGTTCGGACGGATCAAAAGACAGACATCGCTCGGCCAGACGGCGAATAGCGCTTGGACACGTAGAGCTGAACGTTGGTGCTAGCGTGCAGGCGCCCACTTGGTGTATCACACCCATCTCATGCATGTTGTTCCCATTCGGTCCTTTGGCGTCCTCGTACGGCAGCTTGTGCGTGTCCAGCTCGCTCAGCACCACTCCCAATGCCCAGATATCGGCCGTGTGGTCGTAGTCGCGCCGACCAGAGATCACTTCCGGTGCCAGCCATAGGCCTGTGCCCATGGCAACCGTCATTGTCCCTTCCGACGACTGGAAGCGTGCGATCCCAAAGTCGCAGACCTTCGCCCGTAGCGATTCCGACAGCAGCACGTTGCGCGACTTGAGGTCCCGATGCACCAGCGGCGGCGAGAATGAGTGCACGTACACCAGCGCTTCGACGATGTCCATGGCGATCAGCATCTTCTCGGATGACCAGTCCGTGCCATTGGCTGGGTCCAGCAGCCACGTGCGAAGGTCGCCTCGAGGCATGTACTCGAACAGAGCCTGCAAATTGGAGGTGGTGGTCCATGCTGCACCCTCGAACCGCACGATGCGCGAATGCGAGAGAGACGCGTTGAGCTTGATTTCGCTGATAAACTTGATCACATGATCGGTATTGGCGCGTGCGATCAAGCGCTTGGCTGCGAGATTGGTGTTTCGGTATGTTACGAGCCAGACTTCGCCGAAGGCTCCGGTGCCTAGACGCTTGATGGTCTGTAATTGGGCTGCGTCCACGCGTAGTGCGAGTAGCTTCTGGTCATCCAGGAGTGATGCAATGGATGCCTTGTTGACGGCTTCCTTATTGTCCGTGTCCATGGCTGTGGTGTACGTGCTGCGCCGCTCTTTAGCATCTCGGCTGGCTCGATACCTCCAGAGAGCGACTGTGAGCAGACCGATAAGCAAGACAGCCACAAAGGATCCGATCCCGACGGGCGTAGCCACGAATGGCGACGTGGCTTGTACTTCCGACGTTGCAGGTGGAGTTGCACTGGGCACCGATGTCGCTAATGCTTCTAGCGTAGATGATGGGGAGACACTGGGTGACAGTGTCGCTGGCTCTTTTGGTGCTGCTGTGTCAATGCAAAACGGGATGATGATATTGTCGGCTGTCGTCACGTTCTCGACGAGACTTGGGTCGCACGACGTGTCGCCGATGCCTCTGTCCAGGCTGACGTTCAAGTCTGGTCGCGTCAGGAACTTGTGCTGATCGTTGGTGAGCCAGATGTTCTTCAACTTGTTGTTCGTGAGGTCTCTGTGTCGAAGCATGGAAACGTCAGCGCGAGATAGACGGCATCAACGGCTGTCGGTGCAGATCATACGCACAGTTTCTGAAGATTCTTCATCTCGTAGATCGCTGAAGGAATCGCACTGAAGTTGTTGTCCGACAAGTCCCTAGAGTGATGGGTCAGCATTAACCCAAGACGTATTCTCCGTCGACACGAAAGCATGGCACTCACAGCTCCCGAAGCGTCGGTAGCTTGGCATCAAACGTCGACAGCTCGTTGTTCTTGGCAATGCTGCATATGAAAACGTTGCGTAGCGAGTCAGCAAACATGCTGACGGCGCGCAGAAAATGGTTTCTACGGACAGGTTTTTCAGAGCTTGGAATGTAAAGGACTCGGGGATCTCTCGAAGGTAGTTGTCCTCGATCTTCCTGCAAAGGCATTCCCGTATTGCCAGCGTCAGTGTTTGTTCGACAGCATCCTCGACGCAGGCGACGAGTGCAGGTGCCCGCCCTTACAGCGATCGCAACTGCGTGAATAGTGTCAAATCCGCTGGCACTTCCTCCAGTAGAGTGTTGCTCAGCTCCAGCTGTCGTAGTTCCGGTGGGAGGATGTCCGCAAGGGGCGGTTTGGTCTCACCCACGTTGAGGCCTTTGAGCACGACGAACTTGACGCTGGTGTCCGTCAGCATCTGCGGTGCCAGCGTGACGTTCACGACGTAGCCCTTGATCTGGTTGAAAGGGCCGGCCACGAACCATCTGCATGACACAGCACACTGTCAGCAACCAGCGCAGTCAGTCGATTCATGAGCAATACGTGATTTGCATTGCCGTCTTACGCGGCCGTGATTTTGCTTGAGAAGCGAAGAACGTCGATGGCATTGACATCGTCGTTGGTTGGTGCGTCGAGATGTTCACCACTCTGCGCGTCGCGCTGGTTGAGGAAGTTGTCGCTCTTGTCCTCCAGCTCCAGTTCCTTTGCGCTCTTGTACGCGCCGTGGCGGAAATGTACTTCGACGTGTTCTCTGCCGAGGGGTTGCTTGACGCAACGGTAGGGACAGTCATCGCCTGACTGATAACACAGCTCGTCCTGCTTGCAGTCGCCTGGACAGAGCGTCATCCTGCGACGCAGGGACTTGCATTCTGTGTCGGCGTCGCTTGAGGCAACAAGCAATGCGAGGCACCACGCAAGCGCAATCCTATCCGACACCACCGCCATTGTGGCGGAACCTTTCAGACGCGGAAGTGCCGTGGAAGGGATTGATGTCCACCCTCTGAGGAGCTAAGCCTTATGGCGAGTCTGCATGCCCATTCCACGTCACGGCATCGTTGGATTGCGCTGCTCAACCGTTGAGCAGTTCAACGTAACGTTTGAGCTGCAATCCAACGAACCGTGTCATGTCCACCTGTACTTAGTAGCCAGTATGCTTAGTCGCGCTGATAGTATTTCCTAAACCGATCTTTAGTTAGTAGGCGATCAACCATCCTGACAACGGATCAACCGCATTATGACAATATTGAATTTGCTCACCCCGATTTTGACAACGTGACCTCTGCAATTCATCACAAACTAATTTTCTCAAGCCGTGGGAAGTTAATTCATCCCTTGACAGCCTGGGATGAATTAACTTCACCCCGATTTTGACAACGTGACCTCTGCAATTCATTACAAACTAATTTTCTCAAGCCGTGGGAAGTTAAATTCATCCCTTGACAGCCTGGGATGAATTAACTTCACCCCGATTTTGACAACGTGACCTCTGCAATTCAT
>NSDO01000072.1:72183-128550 GCA_002286825.1 Lagenidium giganteum | reverse complement strand
ACCAATCGTCTGATGGATGGTTGCGAGCTCGTCTTGGAATGGATGGTGATGGAGGATATGTGTCGTGACGTGTCGTTGATGGCTGGTTTGTAAGATGCCTGTTCATTTTATACAGCATGTCGCTAACTGTATCTACGTGTATTACACTTGTGGCTCGCAGCAGACGCTTGGAGGCCAACAGCTCGTCGTCTTCGAACGACACGAGCCAGACTTGACCAAACCCCCCAGCACCGATAATTTTGACGTCTTTGAGTGCACTGACGTCATGTCGACACGCAAAGAGCTTCTTGCGGTCACTGAACATGCTGATTACTGCTTCTTCGCCCAGTTCGCAACCAATGATTGACGGTTCTGTAAACGCAGCCGTGTACTGACAGTCGGATTCCGATGAAGAACGCTTGATCCGATTGCTCTTCTTGCGGCGGGTGTAGCAGCAGTAGGCGACGCCAATGAGCACAAGCGCCACTGAGACGCAGATGAGCACCGTCACGAGCGCAGTTTCGCGGTCAGAAGAAGACACAGTGACACAGAACGAGGCAACGATACTGTTGTTGGTTGTGAGTGTCTGAAGATCGGATTCCGAGCACTTGGTGTCGCCAACGTTCTTGTTCAGCAACACGATGCGATCTGAGTTGTTCAGAAAAGCAAACTGCGCTGGCGTGAGCCGCTGATCCCGGATCTTGTTCGTTCGGAGGTCGCTGATTCGTTGAATAAGTTAAGGAGGAGCAAGTGCAAATTAGCGGCGCGGTCAAACAACCTCGTAGACCAGCTATTCCACTTACAGCATGGTGAGGTTCTCCATCTTGAAGACGGCGGGCGGGATCTGGGTGAGTGAGTTCTGAGCGAGGTTGCTATGTACCGGAGGGGAGAGCGAACATCATCAACAGCAGCAGACAACAGTTTTGCAACTCGCAACACTAACGTACAGGTGCATTAACGACGGCAAGTTTGCGTCAAACTCTTCAAGATCGTTGTTTGTGATGGTTCTGCAGTTGAACAGCTGAGTAACTTCTTAGTGTCCCGAATGCGATCCAAGTGAATTCACTTACAGCACTTGAAGCGTCGGGATGTTGATGTTGGTGAACTTGCCGAGGTAGTTATCAGGAAGCATCCTGTGCAGCAACACCGCATTGATCGCTATTAGTTTGTCGTAAGCACCATCGTTTCCCATGGCCAAGTACGCCGTACAGGTACTGAAGCTGAGGAAACGCCGTGAGATCCGAGGGTGTCTCTTTGAGCAAACAGTTAGCCATTGCTAGGTTTTGCAGTCCTTGCGGCAGAACCTCGGACAGACGCGGCTTGGTCTCCCCTAGGTTGAGCGATTTGAATGCCACCGTCGAGACATTGCTTGCGTTGCTCAGCATGCCCGACGTGAGGGTCATGTTGACGACGTTTCCACGGATGAACTTGAGAAGAGATCCACCGCAGAGAGAACTGTGCACAACACGCAAGCAACAACATTCATTATCCACTCGCATCGACGACACATCATCGAGAGCGACAGCAAACTCACAAATCGGTGACCAGCGGCGACAGATTGAGCACGTCGACGTGGTCGGCATCGTTGTTGCTGGTCTCATTGGCACTCTCTCCGTCAATTTCTGCCAACGTAACCATGCTGGCGGTGTCCTCTGTGTCGATTTTTTTTGCTGCGGGCTCTGGTAGTCGCCATGACGAACGGTGATCAACAGGGCCGTGCCAAGGATCGGCGCCGTGCACTTGTACGGACACGCGTTCTCCGCTTGCGTGCATACTTGATCGCTCGGGCACACACCCGAGCACGCCGTGGTGATGGCCTTGTGAAGCGGCGCGCACGCAGTGGCCTGAGCGCGGACATGCTTGCCCTCCGCAATGGCGACTACCGAGAGCACCCACGCCAAGCCACGACGATCGACCGTCATGGCCGATTTGGTGTTGGCTTGCACTGAGTGGGCGGCCGTCGATGCCGCTGGCACCTGCCGCCCCTCGAGCCATTCCGGCGCACCTGCTGCGCACACAGAGACGCTGAATCCACGTTGGACAGGTCGCCACCTACCATTCCGGCATGTACAGCACAGACTAGTGGCTTCATCACACCCAACCCAATTCCCAACATGTTTGTCTCCAGAATCACTTTGCCACAAACGCAAACATAGTGGTTTGTATCAAACACAACATTACATGTCTGCAAGTAGCTTTGTCACCACCAGCTGTTTCTCGCAATTCGTGAATGAGTTGATTGGCGTCGGATGTTGGAGCACCAAACGGCGCGGGATGGCGATTGCTGCCTCGGCCATGGCAGGTGCACGCTGTGTCTGGACCGAGCGCACGGTCGAGAGCTCGACGGCGACAGCAGCAGCAGCTCATTCGCTTGCAGTTCGCATTGAACGCAGTGGCGATGACGGCCATGTGTCGGCGTGGCCTCGTCATGGTGGTGGTGGTGGTGGCAGTAGTGGTGGCTACCATGGCCATGGCATTGGTCAAGGCTGATGACGCACCGGCCGCCACTGCAGGGTCTGAGGCGTGCACGCCGCTGAATAAGGCGATCACGACCAACTGCGGTGGCGCTTGTACCGACGACCAATTCTGCGTGCAAATTGGCCAGAGATGTCCGTACAAGTGCCTTCCAATGAAGGTGAATGGCTCGACCACCATTGTCATGCGCCATGGCGAGTACAAGAGCGAGCAGGCCAAGACGATCACCGAAGACGACACGACCAATTGGATGATGATGAAGGAGATCGATTACCAGAGCACGAATGACACGAGCAACGACGACGTCAGCGTCGTGGACGTGCTGAACCTCCCGGAGTCGTCGATCGATTTGTGAGTCGGATGGGTTGCGGACGATGATTCGCAGTGTTTGAAGGTGCTGACATGGTTCATGCAATCTGTTTCTCTCTGACCTGATGGATGAAAGCGTTCTTGCTGGAAGTGGTTTTGGCCCGACCGTCCGCGGCTACGTTGTCAACATGACGCTGTCGCGAGGCATGTTGCGCAACACCAGCAACGTCACCGCCATCTCAATCTCGTCCGTGAACGTCAAGGAGACCAAGCCACGCTTGCGTGACATTCTTCCGGACAAAACCGAGATCTTGTATCTCCAGAATTGCCTGCTGGACGAAGCGCCATCAGAACTTGCGGAATTTGAATACCTTCGAGAGCTGTAAGTGCCTATGTGTGGGTCCCGAGTGTCCGACGACCACCATTTGTTTGCATGAGCAAGCGCATGTATCTCACATTTCCCTTTTCTCCAGATCCCTTGGAGACAACTATCTCACGACATTCTCCTCTACACTCTCTTTCCCATCTCTAAGAATTCTGTAAGTACTAGGCGCGTTTGCGTGGCCATTCGCGCTCTCGTCCTTACTTTGCGAGTGATAGGTTCCTTGCCAACAATGAGCTCAAGTCTTTCGAAACTTCGATACCGATGCTGGAGCGCCTGTAAGTCGGGTAACCAGTTCTATTCCCCATGTCTTTCGCTGAAGCTCACAAAATCTGCAATCGCCCAGAAACCTCGCTCAGAATGCTCTCAAACGGATCCCACCAGTTATCTTTACGATGGAGAACCTGAAAGCTATGTACGTGGTGATTGCTCCATTTTCGTTTTCATTGCCAGGCGCATGCTCATCTTGGCACATTCGTTGCAGAGACCTCCGGATAAATCGCATCAGCGGTCAGCGACTCACGCCCTCTCAGTATGAGTTTCTCAACAGCCGATCCGTCATGTTGGACAAAGACATTGGCGACACCAATTGCCCGGAGACGGAACTCAAAGTGATCACAACCAACAACAGCATCTCTGTGCCGTTTTGTGTCCGCGAGGTCGGTGACGCAGCAAGCGAGCACGATGCACAGCGCTCCCAAACCATCATCACAGTGGTTGCGTGTACGTTGGCAGTCGTGGTGGCACTTGGATTTGTCATTTTCCGCTGTTCACGCCGCCGGAAACGCTCGGGCTTCAAGTTGGACACCGAATATGCAGCCGCATACACCGACTATTCGCTGGGTGATGACGGCCTTGCTGAAGAAGATGTCATCGGAATGTTCGAGGACCGCAAGATGCTCCTTGCTTGTCGACATAAAGTCAGCGCACTCAGAGATATCAAAATCATCGGTGCTGGCGCGTTTGGTCAAGTCTGGCTCGTGTCGTTCGAAGACAAGAAGCTGTTGGCATCCAAGCGACTATTGCGAACCACGTGCATGGAACAATTCGTGAAGTTCGTGGCTGAGATCGAGCTGAACGCATCGCTGTCCCACTCGCGCATTGTCCGTTTCCACGGCGTTGCGTGGCGAAACGGGCCCGACCTCCAGGCACTGTTCGAGTACATGGAAAACGGCGACTTGCGCTCATGGCTCACTCGTGGCGACGTTGAGCACTCGTGGACAATGCAAAAGCTGCAGATCGCCATGGATATCGTAGAAGCGCTCGTATACGTGCACTCGTTCAAGCCACCGCTCGTCCACCGAGATCTCAAGTCTCGCAACGTGCTGTTATCTGGCAAGACGGAAGCCAAGTTGTGCGACTTCGGAATCGCTCGCTTCATGTCTGAGCACAACACGATGACACTGGCGATGGGTACAAGCCTGTGGCTGGCACCAGAAATCATTCTATGTCGACAGGACTACGACCAGTTCGCCGATATCTATTCGCTCGGCGTGGTGCTATCAGAGTTGGACACGCACAAAGTCCCGTATAAGGACGTGATGGGACCCTCTGGCGCGCGCCTGAACGCCGTCACAGTCGTGCACGCTGTTGGCAACGGTACGCTACGTCCAAATTTCTCGGACACGTGTCCATCCGACCTGGAGGAACTAGCTCAGCGATGTTTGGACTTCGACCCCAGCAGAAGACCCAATGCCAACGCCGTCATGCACGCGCTTTCAGAAATGATGGTTCGACAGAAGGACGAGTCCGTCCGCGGATTATCGTTTATCTATGATCGCTGGCGCGGACATATATTTATCCCAGCACTAGGCAAGAACATCGGCGGTGTTCGGTCGTGAGTGCGGCCGCCGATCGTCATTGGTTATTAACATGTTTTCTCGCGATTCATCTTGTGCGACAAATCCAGTAAATAAATAAATAAATAAAGAGCAAGTGTAACACACGCGTTCGTTTGTCACAAAGCGGGTTGACGAAACACGTGGGGTCGTTGAGCAGCTTCTGTCTGTCACACGTTGGTATCGCCGCTGCCAGCTGTTTTCCTGCAATTCACACATGAATTGACTGGCATGGATGTTGGACACCCAAAAGGCGTGGCCGATGCCGATTGCTGCGACAGCCATGACCACAGCACAGAACGCGCACCTGCGCAGTGCACTGTGCTGCACCGTCAATCACGCACGCGCTGAGCTGCTAATATATTGAGCAATGACCATGACCGACACGAGTACGCGTGGCGCTGGCTTATGCGTCAGGAGATGTGTCACGCGATGGCTCGTGCTGGCACTGCTGGTTGTCACAATGCAACCACGCGAGGTGGTCCGAGCTGATGATGAACCAGCCATCGCCACGACACCGACACCAGCGCCAGCGCCGGAGACGTGCACGCCGCTGAACAAGGCCATCACGACGAATTGCGGTGGGGCCTGTGCTAGCGACCAACTGTGTCTTCAAGTGAACCAGACGTGCCCGTATAAATGAGTTCCGTTGATGGTCAACTCGTCGATCGGCATTGTCGTGCGCCATGGCGAGTACAAGAGTGCGCAGGCCAAGACCATCACGGTCGATGACACGAACAACTGGATCATGATGCAGCAAATCGATCTCGAGAGCGCGAATGAGACCAGCAACGACGATGTCAGCGTCATAGACGTGCTCAACGTGTCGTCGTCGTTGACAGATTTGTGAGTTGGAGTGGATTGCGCGGGGGGGGAGCCTCGTGATTGTTGGGATGGCTGGGTACTGATCTGCTTCGCCTCATGCGATTTGTGTCTGTGTGGGATATCTGTCCGATAGCTTCCTTATTGGTGGTTCTTTCTCTCCGCCCGTACGTGGCTACGTGATCAACATGACGTTGTCGCCCGGCATGCTGCGCAACGCCACCAACGTTAAAGATATTACGATAGTGTCTGTGAATGTCGGGGAGACCAAACCGCGCTTGCGGGACATTTTCGCGGATGAGATCGAGATCTTGAGCCTACAGAATTGCCTGCTCGAGGAAGCGCCGTCTGAGCTTGGCGAGTTTACCAGTCTTCAAGACGTGTAAGTGGTTGAGCGGATTCCCTTGTAAAACTCACGAGCCATATCTCAATCTGTCGTGTCTGCCTCCAGGTCGCTTAATGACAACTATCTGACGGCATTCCCCGCAGGAATCTCGCTGCCGAAACTGACGACATTGTGAGTGGTTGGTGAATGAGTGTGGTTCTTAGTTCCCTCGTCCTCACTTCGTGTTGAGTAGA
This sequence comes from Lagenidium giganteum, assembly GCA_002286825.1. Classification (NCBI taxonomy): domain Eukaryota; phylum Oomycota; class Peronosporomycetes; order Pythiales; family Pythiaceae; genus Lagenidium; species Lagenidium giganteum. Next base: position 122,166 of record NSDO01000072.1, on the reverse strand, counting down.
TCCGTCACCAACAACGATCTCAAGACCTTCGAGGCTTCGTTCCCGTCACTAGAACGACTGTAAGCCAGGAAACCACTGCACGATTCCCATGCCACGGAAGCTCACAGTATGCAATAATCCAGAAACCTCGCACAAAATGCCCTCACACGGATCCCTCCAGCTATTTTCTCGCTCGAGAACCTCAAGTCGCTGTAAGTGTCGATCGCGTCGAGAGCTGTATTTGCCACGTTATCGGATGCTGAACTCTCTGCTCACACCACTTCAGAGACCTCCGTACCAATCGAATCAGCGGTCAACGACTGACACCTTCTCAGTATGAGTTTCTCAATAGCCGATCGGTCATGCTGGACAGGGATATCGGTGACACCAACTGTCCCGAGACCGAACTCAAAGCGATCACGACCAACAACAGCATCTCGGTGTCGTTTTGTGTCCGCGAGGCTGGTGAATCGTCCAGTGAAAGCAATGCTCGGCGAACCCGAATCATCATTACGGTAGTCGTGTGCGTCTTATTGGTGGTTGTGGTGGTTGGCTTTGCCAGGTACCGCTATGGTCGACAAAGACGTCGTTTGGGATCCAAGGGATCTGCGCTTGACACCGAGTTCACAGCGGCCGATACCGATCCTTCCATGGCTGGTGATGGATTCGGAGAACAAGCTATCATCAGCATGTTCAGTGACCGCAAAAAGCTCTTTGCGTGTCGACACGACATCAATGCGCTCAAGGACATCAAAATCATCGGATCTGGTGCGTTTGGCCAAGTGTGGCTCGTGTCGTTTGAAGACAGCAAGCTGTTCGCCTCCAAGCGCTTATTACGTGCGACAAGCGAGGAGCAATATGAGAAGTTCGTGGCCGAGATCGAGCTCAACGCGTCGCTGTCGCACTCGCGCATTGTGCGCTTCCACGGCGTTGCATGGCGATACGGTCACGACCTGCAGGCGTTGTTCGATTACATGGAGAATGGCGACCTCCGTTCGTGGCTCACTCGCGATGACGTCGAGCGTTCGTGGACAACACAGAAGCTACAGATTGCCATTGACATCGTTGAAGCGCTCGTATACGTGCACTCGTTCAAGCCACCGCTCGTCCACCGAGATCTCAAGTCACGCAACTTGCTGTTGTCTGGCAAGATGGAAGCGAAGCTGTGTGATTTCGGAATCGCTCGCTTCACTTCGGATCACAACACGATGACGGCGGCCATGGGGACAAGCCTGTGGCTGGCACCAGAAATCATTCTGTGCCGACAAGACTACGACCAGTTTGCCGATATCTATTCGCTCGGTGTGGTGCTATCAGAGTTGGACACTCACAGAGTCCCATATGAAGACGTCGTGGGGCCTTCTGGCGCGCGCATGAACGCCGTCACAGTCGTGCACGCTGTTGGCAACGGCACGCTACGTCCAAATTTCTCGGACACGTGTCCACGTGACCTCGAGCAGCTAGCACAACAGTGCTTGGACTTCGACCCGACCAAGCGACCTTCGGCCAACGCCGTCATGCACGCACTGTCGGAAATGATGGCTCGACCGAAAGAAGACTCGATCTTCCGCTTGTCCATGGCGTCCATCGTCAATCTCTAACTCACCTCGCATCGAAATATTTTATTAACGCCATTGTGCCACCCATCCATCCGTCATTATGTCAGCGCTGCACACTGGCCCTTCTAATTTTTATCCAATCACCGCGCTCCTGAAAGTATTATTGGTGGAAATGTTATATCCTCAGATCTGATCCCCCGAGTGATTTGGCTGGTGGTGGTTGGCTCGGACCTCCCCAGACAGCGCCTGCGTGGAATCACTCGGAGTTTTGCTCAAGGAACGACAAGATGTTCACCGGACGCTCGAAGATTGTGAAGCCAGAGGGCCAGACCCCTGATGAGTTTGAGCAGCAGGTGGCTCAGGAACTCTTCAACCTTGAGATGTCCTCGTCGGAACTCAAGAACGACTTGAAGGACTTGTACATCTCGGCCGCCAAGCAGGTCGATGTTGCCTCGGGCCGCAAGGCGATTGTCATCTTCGTGCCATACCGCCTCGCCAAGTCGTTCAACAAGATCCAGGCTCGCCTCGTCCGTGAGTTGGAGAAGAAGTTCAGCGGCCGCCACGTCGTGATCATTGCCCAGCGCACGATCCTCGGCAAGGGCTTCGCCCGCTCGCACAAGACGTCGGGCCCACGCCCACGCTCGCGCACCCTCACCGCCGTCCAGGAAGCCATCCTTGACGTACGTTGCCGCTTGTGTCGTGACCCCACGCGTGTGTCGTACGATGATGGCCTCTGAGGCTAGCCACCTCATGCCCCATGCTAATGTTCCGCTGTGTTTTCTCGCTCTTACAGGACATCGTGTACCCAACCGAGATCGTCGGCAAGCGCACCCGCGTTCGTCTTGATGGCACCAAGCTCCTCAAGGTCTTCTTGGACCCTAAGGACCAGGTCAACGTTGAGACCAAGCTCGACACCTTCGCCACTGTGTACAAGAAGCTCACCAACAAGGATGTTGTGTTCGAGTTCCCTGTGCAGCAGGAATAAGCGCAGCGCGTCTGTGCTGGCCCTGTTATAGGTAGTTCTAATAAGAGCAAACTCTGGTTCCTTTGAGCTCATATTTAGTCGTGTAATTATGTTTTTTCGTTGAGCGCGCATGCGGTGGGCTAGTGTCTTTCGTCTCGGAAATGGCAGAATGATGCGGTAGCTGATTCCGTGGGGAGGGAGATCGTTCGCGCCTTCATTTATTCGCAAGTGCTGCTGTCGATTATGCATTGTTGGCTATGTGTATGACGCAGAACTCTTGAATGGCAGTGATGACAATAAATGCGCATGCTTTCTATTCTTGTTGGATTTGGTTACTCTCTGATGGCCTGCATGAGCGCGGCCGTCGTCATTCGCTGCATGATGCCTGTGCACGCGTCCGTACACAGATCGACTGCTTCTTGCAAATCCGTGTGTTCAATCTTGCCGCTCTGGAGCATGTACGTGACTTGACTCCGCTGCGGCATATACGCCAGCGTCACGTGACCATCGCCACGGATTGCTTCCTCATGGCACGGATCCAGCACGACGCAGCCCTGCACGATGCCCTGCAAACCCAATCAACATATTCATCCATATGAGAACACCACCGGAAATCCATCCCAAGGCAATCAAATCAAAACAACTCACCGCAGTGGCAGCCGTGACCATGTCGTACATCTCCACCGCCGCGTCCATCAGCGCCAGCGACGCCGCCGTCAATGCCGCAGCGAGTTCACCACCGTCGTTCTCCAGCACCACCACATAGATGGACACGACGCACTTGGGCAGCTTGTGCAGCATCACCGCCGGCGACAGCGCCTGCGTCAGAATCGACGACAGCTCGAGCTCGTCGGCGTCCTGTCCGCGCTCGCGCCGGCCCTGGGCGTCCGCAAACGGCGCGTACTTGAAATCGCACACGAGCTGTCCTTCGTTGCTGAACTCCTTGCGGCTACGCGAGTCGTTGCGTGGGCCATACACAGAGCACACGACGCGCGTGCGCCCGAGCTCGACGTACGCCGACCCGGCCGCGCCGTGCACGACGTTGAGCTTCAGAAACGCCGGGCGCAGCTCGTCCAAACTCTTGCGCGCACCGTCCAAACGCTGGTGCTTGGTGCGCAGCTGCTCGATTGCCTCCTGCAACTGCGCCAGGTCCTCATCTTGCTTGCGCGCCACCGTCGGGAAGTAGCAGTTCTGCATCGTTGCTCCTGCCTTGGCGTTGCCTGTGCGGTTGCCCCTGGTGTCCAAGCACTGGCAAGGCTGCACAATCATTGTCAATTATTTTCCATCACCTTTTTATTTAGTGTGGTGACACATAATGTGGAGAGAGCGGGATGGGATATGTGGTCCACACTATATCGGTGCAGTTGTCGCCACCAGCGCAGAAGGAGGGACCAGGAACGAGCGGACCACGCGGACGAGGAATCATGGGCAGGGCCAGCGAGCCAGCGACCGACGTGGCCATGGCGGACGCCAGCGAGGAGCGCTTCAGCATCCCAAGTACGTAGCGCATGAGGAAGCTGTCAAATCTCTTTGTGTGTGTGTGTGATGTATATATTTTATCGAGTTTCGATGCGAGATGACGACGCAATGCGTCGATTGATTATGTCCATGGCATGACACTGACGGATCGATGGATCTCCATGGATTGATGGATGGCTTTGTGTGGCGCAGTTCTTGAGACGGTCAAGGCCGCGCAGCTGCAGAATGGTCTGCGTCATCGCGACTTCCAGCGCTACCGCCAGTACTGCGCGCGCCGCCTGCGCCGCATCCGCAAGTCGGTCAAGTTTCTCCATGGCAAGGGCAAGACCTTTGTGAACAAGAAGTTGGACGAAGAGACGGCCACGGAAGCCAGGTGCGAGCGATGGCCATGGGCGCACATGCGTGGGTGGATCTGACGAGCGACGTGGACTCATGGGCGTGGATTGTGCGGATCCGCAGACACCTGTATCTGCCGCTGTACAACGCAGAGCGAGCGTGGAGCTACGCCATGCAGTTGAAAGAGGTGCGGGCTGGGCATACGGCAGTGAGAATGCAGGTTTCTCACATGTTCGATGTACAGGATGACAACCAGGAGAAGACCGAGCACGGCGACGAAGCCAACTCGCGCATCAAGTTCCACCTGAACGGCCGTCTCCGCAAGGCTGCCGAGTGGAGCCAGCGTCTCGTGGTGCTCTGCGCTGCCAAGGCCGACGCGTATGTTTGTGACTGTGTGTCGATTGTTGACGATCTCACATTGCTCATTTATGCGTTCACAGTCGCACGAGCTTGGAAGCCGAAGCGTACGCCGCGTACATGGCCGGCAACTTGTCGTTCCACCGCGAAGAGCCCGAGGTTGCGCTGCAGCAGTTCAACACAGCGCGTCGCATCTACGCTGACCTGTCCAAGGTCGGCACGCTGTCGCAGAAAGACTTGTTCTCGAACTGTGTGGCCGAGCTGGAGCCGTTCATTCGTTTTTGCGAGCACCGCCTGACGCTGCAGGGCAAGCTCAAGAGCGGCAGTGCCGTTGGATCGGTCGACTGGGACGCAAACGACTCGAACAGTGCCAGCAACTCGCTGCTGCAGTCCAAGATCGACGCTGTGCTGTTGGAGGCGCGCAAGCAGAAGGCCGCCAACCTCGGGACTGTCGAGTGGAAGCAGAAGCAACTGGCGCTGCCATCACAGGAGATCGGCCTTGCGTTTGTGCGTCCAGATGAGATCAGTGCCCGTCTCGAGAAGCAGACCGATGATAAGAAGCGCGAGAACGTGTTCCTGGAGCTGCTGAGCTCGTACGACATGTTGCTGCAGCTCATCAAGAACGAGATCCTGCGCTTGCAACAGCAGTCGAAGAGCGGCAGTGCCCTCGTGCACACGGAGATCGACGCGCTGCAGGCCCTGGAGGAGTACGTGCGCTTCCTTAAGCTCACGAAGCAGGTGGATCGCACGGTCGTGCTGTACAAGCAGCTCAAGGGCTCGGACAAAGTCAAGCAGCCAGGCGACCTGATTCACATGCTCGACATGCTCATTCAGAACGTGGCCGAGATTCTAATGATCCCTGGTCTGCGCGAGTACGAGCAGCTGCTGGCGGCGAAGTACACGGCCTATCTGTCGCTGTTCAAGGCTGTGCGGTCGTCGCACGCCGCCCAGGTCTACCTGCAACAGCGGCAGTTTGCGGAGGCCTTGTCGCTCTATCACTACGCGTCCAACTTCCTCGGCGAAGCTGAAGACACGTTGGCATTGCATCCAGCTGCGAAGGACCTGGTGCTGCAAGAGTTCATCAAGACGTTGGGCGAAGAGTTGGTGGGTGCCCAGAGCCGAACGACGGCGCTGAGCTTCCTCGAGTCGGCCAAGAAGACCGACGCTGTGCGAGACCAGCTTGAGAGCCTCCAGCTGCAGGAAGCTGACGCCAAGAAGAAGAAGCAGAACAAGAAGTCGCTGCTTGAGCGCCAGGACGAATACAATGCCGGCACAGTCAAGGGCAACCACGAAATCTTGTCGCTGCCACCAGACTTTGCGGCTGTGCCGTGCAAGCCAATGCTGTTCGACATTGCGTTCAACGAGCTGGAACTGCCCGACCTCACGGAGCGCATGAAGACGGAAGAACAGCGACGAGCAGAGGCCGAGGCCGCCGCCAAGCAGACGGCGTCGTCGGGTGGCCTGTTTGGCTGGTTCCGTGGTAGTTAGACAGAGCTACCGCTGCTGCTGTGTGCGTGGTGCAACTAGCTTAGTTGGTAGACGACGGACGTGGCGCTCTCTATCATCAGCGTGCGATGTGCGGTGCTCCTCGTCATCACCCACTTGTTGCGTGTGATGACGAGAGGCTAGCGCCAAGGCAGGGAGACGGAGAGACAGCCGTGTTGGAGCTTGTAATGGCGATCGATGCTCATTTTGGTTTTGTCTGAAGTTGTTGTGGTAGTTGCAGCGACACTGACAGGCCACAGCGTTGCGGGTCGAGGCGGTCATCATAAAGTCAAAAATTGAGACGCACCAGCGATCAACGACACACAAAACGTCGACAAAACGGCACAAGCGCATTCAAAAGGTTATTGATACGAAGCAAAGCAGTTCGTGAATGGAAGTAATGAACCGCCAAACGCTTCTTGTGTGCCAAAGCATCGATTGAGTATTGATTGGCATTAACACACTTGATTTGAGACACATGAGCTCGCGACGCCGAATCATCGTTTGCTCTCAGCAAACACGTCCAACGCAACAACATACTGCTCCACCGTCGCCGCCGTTCCTGGTCTCTGGTGTACTTCATCGGCCATGCTCCTGATGGTTGGGGCGCTAAGTCGCTTGGAACCGCGAAACCAACGTAGAGCTGATGCCAATACCGTTCAGCCAGAGCAAAAAGCTATTTAGCGGTGCAGCTTTGAGTCCATGATCCAGGTTGACGGTCATCTGCAGCCATAGCATCGGGTGTTTTTCCCATCCAAGATGAAGGCAACCACCGCACCAAATGCTCTTGATGATGTCGACTGGTAGTACGTCATACGTTGAGGAACTGCACGAATCTCGTCAAGAGTGGAGAACCGTACCACTGGCATGTTTTCCGGAAGGATCAAGTCTACACGCTCATTCGAGTACAGTGAACGGAGCTGTACGTGCCTTTGTATGTGCGCATTGAACCATCTGTGGCAGAGCATCTCGTATATCTTGCCTCGAACGACCGCTGTACTTCCTGAGTCGTCATTGGCGTGTGCAATGGCGAATTTCGATACTTCGTCCAGACTGTCTTCATTCACTTTGGCGACGATTTTCTCGGCGATGTACTTGGACAAAAAAATCCAGATAGTACTCGTTGCAAGAATCGCTTCTGCTCGGAACCATTTCAAGCACGCAGTCGCTGTCGTTGTCTTCTAGAACAGGCTGTTCGCTTTTGGCATACGTTATGATGTCCATTGCGTCGAATGAGGCAATGGCTGCAAGCAACTGTAGGCTATCTTGGTGCTCCTCAGCCGTGAATATGAATCTTGGGATCCACCGTACTTGTTATATCGTGAGATCAAAACGTCGTCGGCTAGTCGCAAACCATCGTCAAGGAGTAAGTCGTACTCTTGTAGCTCTCCTAGACCCCACGTTGGCATGATATACGTGCACGTTTCGACCTTCGCGTAATCGTTCATGCCATCCAGTCCTGGGGAAGCGAAAAGAATTGATACTCCTTTCCAACCAGAGAGTTGCGATGATTTGCCTTCGATCAGTCGAAGGACCCGATCTTGCTGGCTCAGCGTGCGTATTCCCTCTTCATTCAGCTCAAGAAACTCGCGTGCTGAAGCATCGTACTTGTGATAAATATGATCGAAATTCGCCACCAAATCAAACGCAGCCAGCTCCTTGACCTTCTCTGGATGTACCACGACAAGTTGAAAGATGCAATAGAGGTAAAAGCGACTCTTTCCTGTGCCTGGATTTCCCGTCACAATCAAGTTGGCGCCTGCGTTGGCTTCAAAGTGCGCCCTCACTTTGTCCATTAGCTGCGTGAAAATCACAGCATACGCATCTCTTTACAGTATCTCTGTGTATTTCTTCATCGGATATGCCAATGGGGGGAAACTCTTTCATCGTGAAATATCTGGTGAATTGGTCAGGTGGCCACACGACCCGATGAGAAAGCAAACCGGTCATTGGTTCTATCTACAGACATATCGGGTCTATTGTGTCAACGCTTGAGAGTCAACTTGCAAAGCATGAATAGGTTGCTTGTTGTACATGAGATTGGGAATGAATTGGCCAGATGCTCGATGCGAAGATGGCGGCGCCATCCAGAGAACGCCTTCTACACGACCGCAGCCTTGCGGTTCTTGAGCAGGTTCTTCATGAAGAACTCGCCGGCCTTGTAGCTGGAGCGCACCATCGGGCCACTGGCCACGTACAGGAAGCCCATCTGCTCGGCGACCTTCTGCCACTCGGCGAACGCCTCAGGCGTTACGTATTCCTTCACTGGCATGTGCTTGGTGCTAGGACGCAGGTACTGACCGAAGGTCACGACGTCGACGCCCGAGTTGCGCAGGTCCTTGAGCGTCTGGAGAATGTCTTCATTACGCTCTCCCACACCGAGCATGAGCGAAGTCTTGGTCACCATGGTCGGCACGCTTGCCTTGGCCTGCTCCAGCACAAACAGCGACTGCTTGTAGTTGGCGCGGTAGTCCCGCACGCGCCGCTGGAGACGCTCGACGGTCTCGACGTTGTGCGCAAACACGTCCAAGCCCGACTTGGCGACCATGTCGATGAGTTCCTTGTCGCCCTGGAAGTCGGGCGTGAGGCACTCAATGATGATCTCGGGCAGCTGCGCACGCAGCAAGCTCACAGTCTTGGCAAAGTGCGCCGCGCCATAGTCAGCATAGTCATCACGGTCCACGCTTGTGAACACGATGTAGTCGAGCCCCCACTGCGCGATGGCCGACGCGACCTTGGCCGGTTCTTCGGGGTCGAGCGGCGCCGGCTTCTTGCTGGTCTTGACAGCGCAGAAGCTGCAGCCGCGCGTGCACGTGTCGCCCATGAGCATGATCGTGGCCGTAGCCACGCCGTCCTTGCCGCCGCCCCAGCACTCGCCGATGTTGGGGCACTTGGCTTCTTCACACACCGTGGCCAAGCCGAGGCCCCGCACCGTCTTCTTGAGACGCTCGTAGTTCGGGCCCTCGGTCGGCTGGGCCTTGAGCCAGCTTGGCTTGCGGTTGGACGCGTTGGGCTTGCGCGACGGCTTGACGCCTGTGGTGGCGTCCGTGCCAAACGCGAAGTCTTCGAGCGTGATGCCCATGTCGGCGAACGTCGGGCCTTGGCGTGCCTCTTCGGCCAGGCGTTGACGCAGGGCTTCGAGGCGCTGGCCATGGGCGCTGTTGGTCACCTTGACTTGCGGCACCGCACTGGAAGACAGTGCGCGCGCGGCCGTTGCCGACGCGTGAGGCGCAGTGCGCGCAGTGAGGCCGTGCAGGCAGCGCAGCGTGGTCATCGTCGCTGGTGGTGTCATTGCCATGGTTGTCGTCGACTGATCACTTGTGACGCAGGAAGGCCAGCGAACGAAGCGGCCCAAAGGCACCGCACATAGCACCTCAACGGCAAGGTTTTAAGGCCAGTTGGATCGGCACACGTCGCATAACCGATATCAATGGGTAAGTTGGTGATGTATTAACGTGTCGACATGGTGGTGTGAGGGCGACCAGGCACAGCGCTGGCGACAATGATCGGCGCTCGTGTGCGCATGAGCGCGCGGCAGCATTTGCGGCAGGCCATGCGCAAGAACCAGGGCCAGTCCAGGCGACACGTGTCCATTACCACGACAGAGGAGCTGCTGACGACCCAGAGCAAGAAGAATCCGTTTGGACGCGTGAAATTCGACGTGGTATGGTGGAATGCATGACAGCGTTGATGGTGACGCTGGTGGTTGGTTGGTCGGTTGACTGGCTGGGCCTTGTTAGTGACTGTGTGGGGTGGCAATGCAGATGCCGAAGACGGCCGCGATCGGAGCGATGAACCTGCTGGATGTTGGAGTGCTGGACGCGTTGAAGCTGACCTTGGACGCCCTCACCGAGGAAGACGACGATGGGCGATAGCGGCCTCCCACTGCGACTATGACACACAACCCAAGCAATGGACAGCCATTAGTCGAACGCTGCAACAGAGAGCGTGCCTCGGATCGTCTCGAATACACCGCAGCAATAGCCACAAACTATTCATATAGATTATGACTAGCGACCGACACTTGTCCATTTTGATTTCATCGTTGTCATCGAGAACTGGCGCTCGCTTGAGTGTCACGATCAAGACTGTTCCATGAGCATTGCTAATCATCTCCGCAGGGCTCACATTATTGGCCTCGTCGATCGAATCGTTGCCGCACGCGCGAAGCACCTTAAAGTCCAACCCAGTTATGGAAATGTTGCTACTGCTCGTACACACACAGCTGCTGATTGTAGGTCATAGTCTTCTCGATTCATTTGAGGTTTCGTTTACGCATTGTCTATACAGTCGACACAGTCACACTCGGAACTAGTGCCGTCATCTCCTCTCGTCATCCTTTCCTTACAAGTGCTGCTGGCGCGGCGAGTTGTTGGGCAACTGGATCGACTGTGGGTTCTTGAAAAAGTCATTCGGGTCGTAACGCGCCTTGATCTGCTGCAGACGCGCGTAGTTCGCCTTGCCCCAGTACACTTCGCCGTAGTTCGTCTTGAAGTCCAGATCGCAGTAGTTCTGGTAGCTGTGACCGTTCAAGTATGGCTGCAGGTCCTTCTCGAACGCGCGGATCCAGTCGTACTGTTTCGACGACTCGGCCTCACCAGGCTCCAGACCCACGGCGTACTGCACAGAGAACAACACGTTGCGGTGCATCCATGGCGTGTAGTCCTCGCTCTTGGTTGGGAACGTGCCGCCGTACGCCTCGAACTGCATCCACGTCCAGCTCGGCACATTCTTCATGTTCTCCAGAATCATCTCGATGGCCTCTTCTGGCAAAATCTTGGAGYCATAGCCCGACTTGATCTTGGACACATCGCGTTCCTTCGATGGAGGGTGCTTGGCCACATCCAGCAGCTGGATCTGGTCCTCCGAGCAGTTGCCGGCCCACATGTACGACTTGGTGGCCAGGTTGGTGCACTCGTCCGACTTGAAGATGTTGAGCAGACTGCCGTTGAATGCCATCACACCGGACTCCTCCAGCAGCTCGGTAAGCTCATCCACTGGTCCGAGGTACTGGCCCACGATGGTGGCGTCCTTCTGGTTCAGGTTGAACTGCGTCGTCACGCGCGTCGTCGCGTTGCTGAAGTACGACATCCATGTGCGCAGCAGTGGCACCGTCACATTGACGTCATACGTGAGCCTGAACATGGTCGATTTCTCGAACTTAAACGCCTTGATGACGAACTGCGTGATGATTCCAAACGAGCCGGCACCACCACCACGAAGAGCCCAGTACAAGTCGCTGTGCGAGTTCTCGTCAGCTTCCACTATGGTGCCGTTGTACAGCACGACACGCATCGCGACGGTGCGGTCAGCTGCGAGACCGTAGTGACGCGACGTCATGCCGTAGCCGCCGCCCGAGATGTGGCCGCCAATGCCGACACCAGGGCACGTACCGGCGTTAAAGTTGTATCCGCCCTGGCGGTCCAGTTCGATGTACACCTGACCAAGACGCGCACCGCCTTCAACGGTGGCGAGCGCGTAGTCGTCCTTCTTCTCCGTGACCTTGACGGCGTTCATTTCGGCCAAGTCGATGACCAGCGCGTTGTCGAGCGACGACAGCACTTCGTACGAGTGGCCGCCGCTTCGTGGCACCGTGGTGAGCTTGCTCTTGTATGCGCACTTGACGGCGGCGACGACGTCGTCTTCGTTCTTGGCGAGGAAGACAGCTGCAGGCTTGCGGAGGATGCGTGCCTTGGGTCCAAGGGCGAACTCTTCGTACATGGGCGACTCCATGGTGAAGTAGTCCTTGGATGGCACGGTGCGGTTGCCCATACAGTCATGGAAGCGGGAGAGCTTGGTGGCGGTCACAGCTGTAGAGTTGTTGCGTCCGCTTGACTTGCCAGCGTCAATGCCGCTGAGGAGCGCGAGGCCGGCGACGAGGATGGTCGCGATGCAGCGCATGATGATGGCGAGACTAAGTGAGTCGGCGGGAAGGGACGTCGAGCCAAGCGGCCTCGTGCTACGAGCGGTTGTGCTGGAGTTGAGAACTTCAGGAATGACGCAGGTGGGGAGCGCGTGTGGGGCACGAGGGAGTGCGAAAATCCTGCCTTGGGTGGAGGGGACTGGTCGGGTGCAACCGAGTTGCAATTGAAACGAGTACAGTTTGAATGCACCTTCGCTGTGACCAACCAAACGAGGTGCAGCACTAGATGAACGAGTTGCGGCACGAGCGTCGCGTGGAGGAGAGCGCGGCTCCTGGAATGTCGAGTGGAAATGTGAACGCTGGAATGAAAGCAGTGAAATCTGGGAGTGTCACTACGTGGAGACGAAAAAAGTGCGAAACCTTCACTGAAGAATTGAGATCGAGAAGGGGTCCTGTGGCGAATGCAGGCGCAATCTCGCTTCGCTTGTGCGCCGCAAGGCACGGCGAGGAATTGAAAGACATGTACCATTGTGGATAGTCCGCTCGTTCTCCTCGCTACATCGATGACATGAATCTGAGTGGGCAAAAAGGCTCCCTCAATTACCTCTGCAAACTCGCCACTCCACGTTGGGCACCTCCTCATGGCACGAGTTGCCAAAGCAGAACGGAGAGAAGCGACCTGGCGCCTGATGTCACTGTGTGGAATCGCGAGCGCCCGGGTGGACACCGTGGCACGACAGGTTGTATCGCGGAGGTGTATGTAACGCCGAGGCGAACCGGCTGCCTGAGTTGCGACAGCTGCACGTTCTTGGCTTCTCCGCCTAATTCCTTGGGACTAAAATTCACGCCGTCGCATTCGTGAAGCGATGAATTGACTCAAATATTGCAGAGGTGGAAGATCGTGAATCACGTCGTGAGACTGACAATGGCTGGCTGGCTGGCTGGACCAGCCAACCGCAGGTTCTGCGATGGTGGAAATGCCGGCCAACGTGCTCACCGAGTTATTCGCTGCAGGTGATGAAATCACATCACATGGCGTGTGTGCTTATAAACCTTCGCATGTCGGTCGCTGACCAACAATCAGCCATGGGAAAGGGGGACTCCTACGCACACATCGATGCGAGCCCATGAGGGCACGCGCCTGCTTGTGTCTCGTGATCACGCGCTGCCTTTGAGGCGTTGTTGGGCAACTGCAGAAGTCTCCATCAGGTCACGTTCTTGTTGGTTTGTGGCGAAAGACACAGATCTCAGGTCAATCCAAAATCCCAGGTCAGCGGATCATCATGCTTGCGGTGTGGCGCGAGCCCATTGAGATCAAGCAAGCCAGGGCTCCAGTGGGTGATGGTGCCTCCTCCTGTTGCTGACTTGAGCTGAATTCGCCTGTTCATCGCAACCAGTTGGAGCTGGCGGAGCCATCACACCCACCAACGAAGCCAGCAAGCTGTCACTCGTGGACCAGCTGGTCCAGCAACCTGGATTCATGTGGCCGGTTGGCGTCTGTTGACGTTCAATCCAGTCTGGCGAATTGGTCGTGCGAGTGGGGTCGATCAACGACACGACCGACACATTCCGCAACTAGCTTGGCAGCAAGCGCATCTATCCCCACACGCCTCTCCCTGCGAACACGGCACATTTCCACCCCACTTCTTGACCATCATGCGCTGCATCCCGACCATCCTCGTCGCCGGCCTCGCACTGCTCGGCGGTGTTGACGCTGGCAACCCACGGCAACGCACCGGAAGTGGCAACGGTTCCAACTCTGGATCCAATGCCAAGCTCTCGGAGTTCCACGACTGTATGGGCAACCGCACCGTGCCATCCAAGGACTACTTCACCATGGAGTCGCCCATGTACGAAGAGTTCGCCCTTGGACCCAAGGCACGCATCCTCCGCAAGCCTGCRGCYGTMTWCCTYGCYAAGAACGAAGACGACGTCGTCGCCGCCGTCAAGTGCGCATACAAGAGCAAGCTCACCACGGTGCCACGAAGCGGCGGCCACTCGTACGAAGTGCTGTCGTCGCTCGACAACGCGCTGGTCATCGACTTGGCCGAAATGAACGCCGTCAAGGTCACGGAGAAGAAGGACGACTATGCGCTCGCCACCATCGAAGGCGGCGCGCGCCTCGGTCAGGTGTACATCGAACTGGACCGCCAGGGCGGATACAACTTTAACGCCGGTACGTGCCCTGGTGTCGGCATTGGCGGCCACATCTCGGGCGGCGGCTACGGCATGACGTCGCGTCACTACGGTCTCGCAGCTGACCGCACCGTCGCGATGCGTGTCGTGCTGTACAACGGTACTGTCGTGGAAGCCAATGAGAACGCGAACAGCGACTTGTACTGGGCTCTTCGTGGTGGTGGTGCCGGCTCGTTTGGTATTATCACGGAATTCACGGTCAAGGCGTTCAAGTTCGAAAAGTCGACCATGTTCACGCTCAAGTACGATGTCAACGTGACGGTGCCGCTGCTGCGCACATGGATGTCGTACTTCAGCAACGCGACGACGCGCGTGACGACGCAGTTCAACCTGAACCAGAAGGACGCCACCATCGTGGGCCAGTACCTCGGACCAGTGGATGAGCTTACCGAGCTGCTGGAGGAGTCCGGTGTGATGGCATTCAACGGCAGTCTGYTSMACAKCTTCAAGTCGGACGAGTGCACCAACCTGGCCACCAAGTCGTACATGTGGGCCGGCAACTGCTCGGAGGACCAGATCAAGCTGCTGGATGTGGCCAAGCACCCTCCATCGAAGGAACGCGATGTGTCCAAGATCAAGTCGGGCTATGACTCCAAGATTTTGCCAGAAGAGGCCATCGAGATGATTCTGGAGAACATGAAGAATGTGCCGAGCTGGACGTGGATGCAGTTCGAGGCGTACGGCGGCACGTTCCCAACCAAGAGCGAGGACTACACGCCATGGATGCACCGCAACGTGTTGTTCTCTGTGCAGTACGCCGTGGGTCTGGAGCCTGGTGAGGCCGAGTCGTCGAAACAGTACGACTGGATCCGCGCRTTCGAGAAGGACCTGCAGCCATACTTGAACGGTCACAGCTACCAGAACTACTGCGATCTGGACTTCAAGACGAACTACGGCGAAGTGTACTGGGGCAAGGCGAACTACGCGCGTCTGCAGCAGATCAAGGCGCGATACGACCCGAATGACTTTTTCAAGAACCCACAGTCGATCCAGTTGCCCAACAACTCGCCGCGCCAGCAGCACTTGTAAGGGTTACAATGTTTGGTAGAACGAAGATCGTGTGTGACCATGTACCTGTAGAGACAGAGCGTAAACGCCTCCTGAAATGAATTGAGAAGATCATGACTTGCATCATACGGTTGAGCAGTTGTGTGTGCGCGAGCAACAACAATGCGCAACAACGGCAGGCCGGAGTCGCACAATGGAACGAGTGACCTCAGCAACGTTGCGACTGATGAGAGGACTTTGTCGGCTGCACGATCGGCTGTTGCTCTTAATTCTTCGATGCCGTGGGAGCAGTTGCCGCGGCACGCTTGACGATGCGAACGATTGCCATAAACACAAGACGATATGATTACCACGTTTGTTTCTCTAACGGGACGTCAGTCCTCCTTCTCCTGCTCTGCTTCCTTCTGGATGCGCTCCAACTCGCGATGGAAATCTTCTCGTTCCTTCTGCTCCAGCTCCTCTTCCGTCACCACCGGCGCAACGCGGCCAAGCAGGCGGAACCACAGCGGGAACCAGATCGCAAAGTACGCGACCCAGCGCTCGATCTGGTCAAAATACCTGCACACACACCCAACGCCATCGCTGAGTGAGCCCACCCACCCACGCACAGATATCAAGCAGAAGACTTTGACAATAGCATTCTCACCCAGAGTACTCATAACCGAGGGTGGCAGCAATGCCCACGACGGCAAAACTGAGCAGATGATGGTGGTCTTTCAGAGGGCCGTAGTCGGGAATGGAGGACCATTTCCACGGCGCCACAGGCTCGAACTGCTGTCGATACTCCTCCTCCGTCATTTTCTTGCCCGGCGGCGCCGGCGCGCTCTTGTCCGCCGCGGTCATTGCCGTCGTCTTCCGTCTGCTCATCGCTGCTTTGCTGTCTCTTCCTGCGCAGTGCGTGTCAGCACATTGATCATCAGTCGACTCAGACTGACTGAGCCCATCTGAGTCAAGTGAAATTAATGTGCACCACGTCAATATCAATGGTATGGTGTGTACCACATTAATATTGACGAGACCTCCATGAGAGAATGCATGTCGTTTACGAGTCGTGCGGGCGTGAGTGTGTGTGTCGTGACAGCCACAAAGCCAAGACAAAGGCAAACGATCCGCCATCGCCACCCGAAGGTGACCGCCCGAGCACGTCGGTCACGCGGCTCTAAGTGGACTCAGCGGGCTCCGTTCGACACCAGTGCGCGCGTGTGTGATAGCTGGTGAGTATGCACCTCTTCCGGCGCGCTGGTTTGCGCTGCCGCCCGCGCATGACGACGGCACAGGGCTCCGCGTGGGCGCGTCAGTACTCGTCAGCGCCGACATCAATGCGGTCGTTCACGCAGCTCGTGGACATCCCTCCGCCCCCAACGGCGTCCGAGATCAGTGCCACGATCGCAGCAGCTGAAGAGGAGGCCAAGAAGGAAAGCCTGGGCAAGCGCGTGCAGCACATGCCGATCCGCGCCGTGCACGTCGCGCGCAAGATGGACATCCCCGCGCTGTTCCAGAAACTCTACACAGACCGCTTCAAGGTGACGCATTTCCTGTTCAAGGACTCGATTGTGTTGCGGTTAAGTGGTTCGCCTGAGATTGCTGCCGTCACCAATGGCGACTCGACGTCTTCACGCAGCAGCGACAAGACCACGCTCAACGTGGGCAACAACCTCACGTCACGCCGTGCCAAGGACAAGTGGGTCGTCTACTTCGACTATGGCGCTGTCGTGTTCTTCAACTGCGATCAGTCGCTCACGACGACGCTGGTGCGCCACGCCAAGCGCTTCTGCAATGACGTGTTCGAAGTGCGTGGCCACGACGAAGAACTGCTGCTCGTCGGCAACCCCGCGCTGGAGAAGTGGAGCGACCTGTCGGAGAACAACATCCTCGTGCGCGAGATCGATCACATCAACATCCACGTCATTGCCGGTGTGCTCGCCCAGACCGTGGCGCTGGAACACTATGAGCGACAGATCGAGGCCATTCTGAGCGAGTTTGAGAAACTCAACACGTCGGTCGAGAAGAACGGCCCCAAGGGCGCGCTCTTCGGCCTGGGCTTCGGCGAGGTTCAGACCGAGCGCCAGCAGCACAAGAAGCTGTTCCAGATCGTGGCCACCAACAACACGTTGCTTATCGATCTGGTGAGCAAGCTGCGCGTGATCGACCGCAAGCGACCTGGTGACGCCGCGTGGAGCCACACGCGCTACCACAACATGTGGGAGACGCTGTTGGAAGAATTTGAACTTAATGAGCGCTTCAATAACCTCAACTTCAAGCTCGAGCTGATCCAACACAACACCAAGGTATGTGACGACATGCACTGCTGGACGCTGGGATACGACTGACTGACGTTTTTCTCTCTGTGTTTCTAGTTTTTCCTCGAAGTGCTCGGTTCGCATAAGGGCGAACGCATGGAGTTGTACATTATCATCTTAATTGCGGCCGAGTTGGCCATCAGCGCGTACGAGCTGGTCATGAAGCTGCACTAGACAGACCCACGACCGCAATGCGCTGCACGTTATAAAGATCTCCCTCCCCATCCAACGGACTCCCTCTCTGGTGTTTGTTTCTCTATCGCTTGGTGGTCCACTGCGCGTGCTCGTGTGGAGCTTTGCGGTCAGTGAACTCAGACGCCGCCTTGCGGCCTCCGCTCGTCACGTGGTTCCAGTACGCGTTGAACGATACAAAGTCGGGGACGCTCAGATCCACAGGCTTGGTGCGCAACATCGCTGCCAGCAGACCACGCAGCCGTTCAACCTGTGCTGGTGCCACAGTGGTAGACACTGGGCTCTTGCCACGCCCTGTCGTCGCCGTCAGTTCCTGCACGTTGAGCTGCGACGCAGGCAACAAGGTGGCGCGCATCGAATGGTAGACGCGCGAGCTGGTCCAGAAGAAGTGCGCCCAGCCACTGCCAGCGCTGTGGCTTGGGCTGAAGTTGTTGAATTCGTACCGGAACGCCAGCAGGTGCAGACGCAGTGGCGCACCACCAGGCAACTTGAAGGGTAGGTGCTCAAGGATCGGCAGGAACTTGAGCACGCTCTTGCCGTTGCTGCGAGCTCCCTCAGGGAAGACGACCACCGGGCCGGATGCACGCGCCACCACGTCAACCAGCTTGCGAGACGCATCGTTGTCAGAGATCACAGGCATGGCCAGCGATCGGTAGAGAGCTTCAATAAGGCCACACGCGTGCACGACGCCTTTGGCTGCTCCATCCTGCGTCACGTACACGAACACAGGCGAGAAGCGTCGGGCGAGGTACAGGACCTCTAGGAAAGTCGTGTGGTTGCACACGATGACATCGCCACGCTTGACACCGGTAGCCACGCCCTTAGGAGTGGAACTAGCGATATATAGCACATTTTATCAGTCTGGGACTCAAATGATGATGATCAACCAGATGGAAGCACACGTACGTGAGGCCGAGACGACGGGTGTTGGCATCCTCGGCGGTGACCATGACGCCGAGCACGAGCAGGATTAAAGAGCACAATAGACCTTCGACCAGCCGCTTGAGCAGTCGACCGAAGAACGGCACAAAGCCCTGCAAGACACAGGCAATCGTCAGCAGAGCAGCGGATGATGAGCGCACGAGCCACGTGCGACGCACCAGGACGGAGGTGATGACATTGGTGAGCACCAGAAGCAGCGCCAAGGCCGCCACGAGCACAGTGCGCACGAGCGCAAGCAGCGTGCCAGGCAGCAGCTGCAGACCTTTCACTAGCACGTTGCCATGCAGGCGTTGCTTGTGCGGCACGAACGGGTTGATGCCGGTCGTGAGATCGGACCAGCGGCTGTACTTCTCCATCGCTGCTCGGTCACACGTGTGCTGTGCGGTTGGCCACTACTCCTCAATAGTGTCACTTAGTGCCACTGGCCATGCACACTACTATAGAGTCACTATCCCACCCCCGAAGGATACTGTTCATCCGCTTAAGTACGATTCGTTGACTGCTGGGACCTCTCATCTTCGATCGTCACGCCGAACCCATGGGTTGTTCCAACAGCCCGCGGCTCGATTCTCTCCCTCTGAGAACACATGCTGGTTGCAAATCAGGCTGTCGCAGGGTGTGTGTGGGTTCCATTTGTCCGGCGAGCAGCTCCAGAAGCAGCCGCCAAGCGCAGCCACGCCAGTTGGTGACCTCGATCGATCGCTTGCTCGATCCAGTGCCCGCCCACAGCAGTCCACAACAACACCAGCGCCAAGATGATGCGACGATTGAGTCTCGGCAAGAAGAACCCGTCCAGCCCTGTGGTGTCGCCCCGCAGCGCCGCCACGGAGCGCGCCGTGCAGGAGTTCCCCGAGGAACCAGTGCCGCTCATCACGTTCACCGAGAACGAGGACGAGCTGGTCGTGAACGACGATGCCGTGCAGATCCTGCGCAAGATCGAAGGCCAGGTCGCCGTCATTGCCATGGCGGGGCTCTACCGCACGGGCAAGTCGTCCATGCTCAACTGGCTGCTTGGCCGCCAGAGCGGCTTCCGCGTCGGCCCGACCATCGAGCGCTGCACGCGTGGCATTTGGCTCTGGGGCCACCCACAGAAGCGTCAGCTGAGCAATGGAGAAGACATCTGGGTGCTCATGCTAGACACGGAAGGTCTCGGCGGGCTCGAGGCGTCGCAGCAGTACGACGCGCGAATCTTTTCGTTGGCGACGTTGCTCTGCTCCAAGCTCATCTACAACAGCCAGGGCAGCGTTGATGAGAAAGCCATCAACGGCCTGTCTTTCATTGCCAACTTGGCCAAGCACATCAAGGTGAGCGCTGACACCAACGCGGACTCGACGGGCGGCGGCGACGAAGACGTCATGCAGTTCCACAGCTTTTTCCCATCCTTCATGTGGGTCGTGCGCGACTTCACGCTGGAATTGGTCGACGAAGACGGTGACCCAATCTCGAGCAGCGACTACCTCGAGCGTGCGCTGGCCGACCAGCCACGCATTCCTGCCAACATGGAGCGCAACCGCATCCGCGCCATGATGAAGGACTTTTTCCGCGAGCGCGACTGCTTCACGCTCGTGCGTCCTGTGCACGACGAGTCCCAATTGCAGCAGGTGGATCGCTTGCCGATTGAGCAGTTGCGTCCAGAGTTCCAGAAGCAGTTGGCTGAAGTCAAGGACATTGTGTTCGGCGCGTCGCTCAAGCCAAAGACGTTGCAGGGTAAGCCATTGAACGGCAGTATGTTTGCCGGTCTGTTGCAGGCGTACGTGGACGCCATCAACAGTGGTGGTGTGCCTGTGATCACGTCGGCATGGGACGGCGTCACGGCCAGCGAGAGCCGCAAGGCTATGAAGTCGGCGTTCGACCACTTCAAGAAGCTCATGAGCGAGATGGACTTGCCAGTGGACCAGGAAGACCTGCTCGACCTCTTCAAGGACTCGGAACAGCGCGCGATCGCGACATACCGCAAGAGCGCTATGGGCGATAGCGCCGCCAAGCTCGAGGCCGACCTCCTCAAGAAGATCGAGGAGGAGAAGGCACAGCTGCGCACCAAGAACGACGCCATGTCTAAGGAAATGTGCGAACGTCAGTTGCAGGTGCTGTACAGCGAACTGATCCAGCCACGCCTGACGTCGGCAGCCAGCGACGAAGGCGGCTTTGGCGACATGCAGCAGTTCACACAGGAATGGACGCGTTTCCGCGACGCGTACATGCAGAAGGCCCGTGGTGGCGCCAAGCTCGAGTGTCTGCTGCAATTCTCGGAAGCTAAGTACGCCGAAGCGATGCGTATTCTGCTGAGCAAGCAGGAAGAGGGATTTGAAAAGAAGATCCGCACGCTGCAGGGCGACGTGGCTCGCGTCAAGGAAGAACTAGGCAGCGGTGGCGGCCGCGAACAGATCTACAAGGAACAGATTGAGAAGATGCAGGCGGACTCGTCGTCAGTGATCACGGAGAAGGCGCGCTTGGAGGCGGAGACGCAGGCACAGGAAGCGCTGATTGCCAAGCTCAAGTCGCAGCTCCAGGACGTCAACAAGACGCAGCAGAGCGTCGAAGTGGAACGCGAGAGCATGGACCAGAAGCTCATGAGCGAGACGCGCCGACGAGAGGAGGTGGACACGGAACTGGAGCGCATCAAGGCCGAGTACGCGCGCTTGATCAAGGAGAAGGAGCAGAAGGAAATGGACTTGACGACGCTGCTGCAAGAGAACGAGACCCTGCGCAAGGGCCAGTCGTGCGGCTGCACCATCTCGTAAGCGCCAGCGGCCTCCATAGGAGTGACCATCGCGTGTGTGCTTAAGTCGAATAAACAGAGAAAAGTTGTGTGTTTGATCCATGACGGCTGCGGCAGGAACCTCGTCTTCACGTGTGCTGCTTGCTATATTGTTCATGTACAAGACTGCGCCTTCCTGGTCTGACTGACGCAACCAACTACTGCGCCGCGTTGCGACAACTGCTAACCATGCGAGCGTCTCTATTTCTCCAAACTTCTTCGGCGAGCGAGTGGCTGACGACCGCCATTTACTGAGGTGGATGGCGTGGCGCGAGTGGCGACACGTATGGTTTTAACTGCACGACACACATACACACAGCATATTCGTCAGTGACGCTGCCACTGGCTGTCACCAGTCATTACGCATTAATTTATGCATTGGCGCACCTTAAAGCCCGTGAGATCTGGCACCTCCAGCTGCAGAAGCTTGTCCGTGTCCACGATGTAGCGGCCGCGCTTGCCGTGCACGCCTTCGTTTCGGCAGCCCTTGCCTTTGTAGAAGCGGCGGTTGGCGCGCTTGGAAGTGAGTGGACGCAGCGAGTGCGACTTGCCGAACTTGCTGCCACGCGCAAAGCCCATCACGAGTCCATCGAGAAGCCCCATTGTCGTCGGTCCACTGCGCTGCCGCTGCTTGTCGTGCCTTCAGCCGGATCAATGACCACAATCTGCCGTCCACGCCATTCAGGATTTTCCACCAATCACAGCACACAAGAAGTATCATTGGCAGATAAGATGCGGTGTCTACTACGCATTATATCGCAAAACACAAGTATCTCAAGTCGTTGTATTATATCGCATATTGCAAGTATTTCAAGTCCTGAAGCAAATAATGTGAGGAGGGTGGTACTACAGTATCTTCGAAGTGCGTGGCATCATCGGAACCACACTAGGATTCAGCGCTCATTCCATCGTTCCACCCGTGAGCCATGATGGCTGCAAGATGTGCGGCAGGAACTTGCTGCCAGGAAGAGACGAAAAACAAAGTTGGTCGTCCAGCCACAGAATGCGTGTTCATAATATGTCGCATACTATGTGACACATATTCCCCGCCCAAACCTGCAAGATTATGTTGGAAACTCGCGCGCAAACCACTTCGACCTCAGAGTGTTGGTCACTCCGCCTTTGACTGCGGTCGCAATCTTCACTTTCCAGGTTGCGCCAACGTCACCAAGCACCAGCAGCACCCACAGCGACCCGCAATATGAGTCGTCGGCTGATGGTGCTTAACACGCACGTCACGCGCAGCAGGGGGCTGCTGCTGTCACAATGCGCGCGGAGATCGCAGCCATGGACGACGCGTTCGCTCAGCACCAGCACGACTTCAACCGGTCAAGGGGCGTCGGCCAGGGTCGTGGATGATCGCACGCAGGATCACTCGTCCAACTACCAGTTGGTGATCGTTGGCACGGGCTGGGCCGGCTACAAAATGTTTATGCAGTGCAAGAAGCACCGCCAGGACATCGAGCAGGCTGTGGGCAAGGCCGTGGACATTGTTGTCGTCTCGAAACGCAATGTAATGTAGTGTTGGCGTCGTGGTTGCGGTTGTTAATGCGTGCTGAGTGACTCATGGGGCTGTATTGCTGTGTGTGTGTGAATGTAGCACTTCCTGTACACACCGCTGCTGGCTAGCACGACCGTCGGCACGCTCGAGTTCCGATCTATCATCGAGCCACTGCGAGACAGCGCCTTCCGCCACGAGAATGATTTCCACTACGCAGTCGTGGACGAGATCGATCCACAGCAGAAGCAGCTGCTTGTGCAATCAGAAATCAGCAAGCGTCGGTATCCTGTCAAGTACGACGCACTCGTGCTGGCGTGCGGTTCACGACCGCTGACGTTTGGACTCCCGGGCGTCGAAGAACACGCTATGTTCCTCAAAGAGATCCACCACGCGCGTGCCATCCGACAGCGCATTCTCGAGAACTTCGAGCTAGCCACACAGTCCGGCGTGTCATCAGCAGAGAAGCGACAGTTGCTACACTTCGTGGTGGTGGGCGGTGGCCCTACTGGTGTCGAGTTCTGCGGCGAACTGTCAGATTTCCTGCAACAAGACCTCGTGCATTTGTACCCAGAGGCTTCCAAGTATCTCTGCGTATCACTGGTCGACTCGGGTGAGTTGCTCACGGGTTTTGATGCGCACTTGCGTGCGTTTGCGATGCGCAAGATCACAGCTCGAAAGAACATGAATATCGTCAAGAAGAACTGCATTGAAGTGCAAAAGGACTGCGTCATTGTGCAAGGCGGTGAGAAGATTCCGTGCGGACTCGTCGTGTGGACGGCCGGTGTCGGTCCCAACGATCTGACCAAGTCCCTAACTGTGTTTTCAAAGAGCAAGCGAGGCAACATCCTGACGAACGAGTTCTGCCAAGTTGTCGGTGCACCTGAAGTTGAACCGAGCGCTCCGTTTGGCCTGCCATTGCGTTCGAATGTCTTCTCCATCGGTGACTGTGCTGAGATTCAAGACTACCCACTCCCAGCTACAGCCCAGAAGGCGCAATCACAAGCTGAGTGGCTCGCGCATTTACTGCGCGGCAAGAGTGGACAGCCGCCGCAGCCATACAAGTTTGCGAACAAAGGTATGATGGCGTATTTGGGCTCGTACGAAGCCCTGGCCGAGTTTAAGCGTCCAAAGGACGACACGTCACCGCTGGCGCGATTGAGCGGATGGAAGGCGTGGTTCATCTGGCGCAGCGCGTACTTGACAAAGCTCGGTAGCTGGCGCTTGCGTATGCAGGTGCCCCTGGACTGGCTCAAAGCCATGGTCGTCGGACGCGACGTCTCACGATTCTAGCGGAGATCACAATACGCGAGTGATAGCGCGACACGAGGAAATAAGCAAACTGTAATCGTTACTGCGCTATTGTGCATGATAAGCGTCATATCACATCGTGGAAGCGCTGGTGTATGTGTGCACTCCTTCAATCCGCCGCTACTGCATCGCGATCTCAAGTCGTGCAATATCTTGTTGGACGACGCGCTGCGCGCCGAGCTGTGCGACTTCGGTATCGCATGCTACCAGGCTAATCTCGAATCGATGACAGTTGGGACGGGAACGAGTTTGTGGCTGGCTCCAGAGATTACTACAACCAATTTGCTGACACCTATTCGTTTGGTGTGGTATTGAGTGAGCAGGACACCCATGCCATTCCATACGCGGGCGCTGTGGGAGCCATTGGCCAGCTATTGCACGAGACTGCCATCATGCACCAGGTAGCCACGGGCACGCTGAAGCCGACGTTCCAACCCTCTTGCCCAGAGAGCATCCGCTTGATTGCCGATTCGTGTATGGCATTGCGACCTGAAGATCGACCGACGAGAATTTCTCTCGCGCACATGCTTTCGACTGTGTGGCGTGTGCTCGGTTTTCAGAGAAGCAGCGCTGGTGGTGGTAGTTGTTGTGAGTACTGAATGTAGAAAGGATGAGAGTTGATGGTTGTGGTACTTGCATAGCAACACCGTTGCATTCACACAAATCCAGAGTAGCGGTTTGCGACCAAAATGTGTGTGGAGGCCAACTGCGTGACTGTAGAGCTCTGCGGGTGCCTCAGGTGAATTCTGTTCGGTTAACCCCACAATCTTCCTCTTGGCGAGCTCTCATTCGCAGCATAAGATAAGACTGGATGATTTCAACAATAAGATATGTCATTTAGGATTCAGCTATCGAATTGGATGCGTCATCGACTGCTTCACGAAATGAAGCGCTTCGCCGCCACGACCCAATCGATCAAATCGCTTTGATTCGCGCACTGGAACGTGAACGTGCGACGCGACTCCATTCTGAACATGCTTCCGAAGAGACCGGTGGACTGGCTCAGCTCCAGCACTTCAAAGGACGGGACGGAGCTCTTGCCAATCATGTTGATTTTGCAGTTGGCGAGCGAGATTGACATGCAGGCGACTTCATGCGTCTGCTCCGTCAACATAATGGCTTCCAGCATGGCTTCGCTCGATGATGTGATTGAGCGCGTGGCATTCTCCTTGAGCTCAATCAGGTGCAGGAACTGGTCTTGCGTGATGGCACAGAGCACGTCTTTCCACGACTTGAAGATCGACCCGCTCACTTGATGCTTCAGGAATCCACAGCGCACCAACAACGGACTGGACAATGGCGAACGCAGCATCCCAAACAGCGATTGTTCTGCATCTTCAGACGCCAGTGACGACGCGGTGTGCTGTATCAGAACAACAAATGATAAACAATCAGTGCCAACATGAACCTAGACCACGGCACGGATACGACACAACATACACTGCGAGGAATGCGGCGGATGCTGTTGACGAGATCCCGCTCTGGGTCGATTTTCTGTGTGATAACGACAGCATGCATCAGCCACACCCCAGAATTATCCGTTTGCTCATCATCACTTCTGTTACCTGTGCCGCTGCCATGGGCTCTGACAAAGCACCGGCGAGTTCGTCGTACGTCAGCTTTTGTTTGCGGATGTACGTGTCGAGAGACGTCTGAATGACCGACACGCGCAACACTTCCAGTGACTTGTAGAGCTGGAAGAGTGACGACATGCCCTTCACATACTCGACGCGTGTTTGCTTCAAGCGATGCACGGCAATGCCATACGCGATCTCCGCAAGCCACAGATCCTTGCGCATAGGTTGCCCGAGGTCTGGTTGCGCATTTGTGTACCGTTCAGCCTCCATTTCTCGGTAGATGCCATCATAACGCGAGAACGCTTCAACCACTTGCTTTTGTGCCTCGTGCAGCATGGCGTCCAGGCGATTGCCGTCGGCCAACATGGTTGCAGCGCGCTCCTCAAAGTTGGCGACCATTTCCTCAAACGGCCGCGCAATGACATCGCGCTTGACGACCGTCGTGAACTGCACAATTTTCTCTGACAATTGCTGCTGCACCTCTCCAAGCGAATTGAACGCACGTGCACACGACGACGTCAGCGCTAGTGAGTCCAGCGATGGCAGGCCCGAGCCTGCAGCTCCTGGAGCAGCACCACCAGGAGACGCTCCAGCACCCGAGATCGGGCGCTCCAGCACCGGTCGGATCTTCCGCAGAGCTTCTGCGTACGCCAAGTCCTGCACATTGCCAGTCAGACGTGATAAGTCAGTCAGTCAGTCAGTCCATCAACGGCACCCGTCGCGTCCACGTCCATCAAAGCCTCACCGCTTGCATCCGCAGCGCGAAGAATCGCTGGAGGCGATGGTTCTCGTCTCGCGCGTGCAGGATCTCTTTCTCAAAGTGATGCCAATACAGTCGGTCCTGCTCCTGGAATGCGTCGATCTTGGCTTTGCGGTTTGCCTCAAACGACCGGATGCCCTCGCAGCTCGCGGCCTTGTTGCGCCACTGCATGGCCGTCGACAGGCCCATGTTGGACGCCGGGGTCTGCCCGGAAAACGTCGCGCTGCGTCCTTCTGGGTTCGACCGAGGCGCTGGCATTGCGGTGTCCACGGGCACGAACGCGACATTGCGCGGCTGCGTCGGCTCCGACGCCGGTGCGTCCACTGGCGTGGCCGTGGCCGTTGGCGCTGGTGCTGGAGCATCAGCAGCCACTGGTGCAGACGCTGGAGTGGCGGGTGGTGGTTGCTCAGCGACTACATGAGGCGGTTCTGGCGCGGCTGGCGGCATGGCGGGCGCGTCGTCAGCGGGCACGGCCGTAGTCGCGTTGGGCTCTGCATCGGCCATGGCGATGGCGCTGTGGCCGGCGGCCGGAGCCAAAAGAAGCCAACGACACGCAAACCCACCCTGCAGCAACGCATCCCCTGTACAAACCGATTAGGAACTATTTTCCCGCAAGGGTGCTGTATTAAAGGGATGTACGGTGGATGTGGCCCGTGAGGCATCGCATCGAGAGGGCGTGATCAATCAGCAGCAGTGATCTTAGAATACCATGTGTACCTACATGAAGGGCTGCATTTGTTGGGTAATGTGCGGAGCCCGCACGTTACCAAACCGCACTGCGGACAACGTGGATGCGGATGGTGGTCTCACATGAACAGATTTTTAACTGGAAGAATGGCCAAAAATGTTTGGGGTCCTGTATTGAGGGATGCATACGGTACAGATGTTGAAGTGGGTTTGATCTGGTTTGGATCCCACCGCCGCTCAGTCGCAGATTCGCCATCAGCCACAGCCACAGCCACAGCCATAATGACCACGACGACGACGACTGCGGCGGCGACGACGACGACTGCGACAGCAACGACGGCATTGACAGCAACGACGGCATTGACAGCGACACGGCCGCGCCAGTGGGCACCAGCAGCGCTCACGTGTGTGGTGGTCGCGGCCATGGTGACCATGTGCGCCAGCGTGTTGCTCTTCGACAGCAACACGGCGGCGCCGTCGCCGCGGACACACGACGCCACTGTGTGGGCGCCGACCACGTTCGCAATGCGTGCCCATGATCGGTCGGCAAAGCATGAGCTCGCACCGCGTCCAAGCTTTGTGCCAGTGTGGCCCATGCCACAGACGTTCCAGCGCAGCGACGATGCCAGGGCGAGACTGCAGGTGGACGAGAAGACGCTCACGCTGACGACCAAGATCGCTGACACGACCACCACGATCCCGACACTCGAAGCCGCGTGGGCCTGGTATCGCGATGAAGTCATCTTTGCCAAGTACCGACGAGTGCAGAGCAACAGCGCCACCACACTCGGCAACTCGGATGCCAGCGTCCCACTGGTCATTACCGTCGAGGACGGCAGTGAAGCAGCCCCACAGCTGGATACCGCGGAGTCGTACGAGCTTCAAGTGACGCAGACCAGCGGCATCGCCATTAAGGCCGCGACGGTCTACGGAGCCGTGCGGGCGCTCGAGACGCTGTCGCAGTTGATCCGCTTTGACACTTCGACGTCATCGTACGCCATCTCACACCTGCCGGTCGTAGTGACCGACAGCCCTCGCTTCGCCCACCGCGGCCTGCTAATCGACACGTCTCGGCACTTCCTCGCTATCCCAACCATTCTTCGGGCGCTCGACAGCATGGCGTTTGCCAAGTTGAACGTGTTGCACTGGCACTTGAGCGACGAGGAATCATTTCCGCTCCAGTCGTTCTCGCATCCGAATCTCTGGAACAGCGCATACTCTCCGGTGGAGCGCTACACGCAGAATGAACTGGCGTTTGTGGTCGAGTACGCGCGTGTGCGCGGCATCCGCGTTATGTTTGAGCTGGACGTTCCCGGCCATGCTGCCAGCTGGTGTGTTGGAGAGCCGTCGGTGTGTCCGTCCACAACGTGTCGAACCCCTCTGAACGTTGCCAACAACTATACGTTCCAGGTCATCCAGGACGTGCTCGAAGAAGTCACTGGTGGTGGAATCCGTGCGCAAGGTCTGTTCCCGTACGATCTGCTGCACTTGGGTGGTGACGAAGTGGACACTCGGTGCTGGGACAGTGTGCCAAGCGTCTCCCAGTGGCTCCAAGACCAGCAATTCTCCGCAAACGACGCCTATAAGTACTTCGTAGACAGAGCAAACGCCATAGCCAGACAACTCCAGCGTCGTCCAGTCATGTGGGTCGAGGTGTTTGAGCAATTTCGCGATAAACTACACCCGTCAACGATTGTGCATGTATGGAAGGACAAACAATCGCTCGCAGAAGTGTTGGCTGCTGGCTATCATGCACTGCTGAGCAACCAGCACGACTGGTATTTGGACCATTTAGCAACATCGTGGCAAAACATTTACCAGAACGAGCCATTCGACGGTATTGATGACGAAGAGCAGCAAGCGCGCGTCCTTGGAGGAGAAGCGGCCATGTGGGGCGAGACGGTCGACGGCTCCGACTTCGAGAACACCGTTTGGCCGCGCTTGGCTGCCTTCGCCGAACGAATGTGGAGTGTCGAGACTTTAGTGGACCTTGAAGACGCCGAAATTCGGATCCACCACTTCCGATGTGTGCTGCTTATGCGAGGAGTGGCAGCAGCGCCAGTGAGCAACCAACAGGCACGAAATGCCCCACCGCACTATGGAAGTTGTATCGAGCAGTGATTAGGGAGTCAACAAGACTCGGTATCAAACGCTGATGTTGCTGCAATTACTTAACATTGAGGTTGGATGGATAGAACTGGTGTAGATACAGACGGAGATGCAGGTTGCGGCGGGGAACTCGTGGGCGGTGCTGTTGTGGGCGGTGCTGTCGTGGGCGTTGCTGTCGTCGTCGGCGCTGTCGTCGTATTGGGCGCTGAGGACGCGAGAGGTGATGGTGTCGCCGCTGGGGCGCGGCTTGGGCAGGTCTCAACGAGTGCAAGAAGGTCGTGCACGCGCTCACCAGTCGGGAGGACGCACTCGTCGATCGCTGTGAGCTTGGTCAAGAACGCCATGCAGTTGCTGCTGTGACAGAATGCACTCAACTGCGTTGGTGTGGGTCTGACCATCGCTGGGAACATGTACCCACAATCAGCTGAGCACCGCGCTGCCAACGGATCCATTGCAATAGGAGCAAGCAATGGAATATCGCACGGGATGCCGCTGACGATGATTGCTATCGAAGCAATGCAGAGAAATGTAAGCCCACTGAGCATTTTGGATCGAGGCTTGTGACCGAGGAAGAATTGAAACTGATGGCGATGCGCGAACTCGCACAATCTCTGAAAAACGGGAACTTGTCCCACGAGTCCTGTCTGGTCTTCACCAGCTGGCAGACCCTCTGCCTGTGACTTCGTGTCGAGGAAGATGGACAGGACCGAGTTGTGGTAATTGGCCATCGTCCGATTTGCAGCGGGCTAAACTGGCTCGCATTCATCACCTGCCGCCTCACCGCCTGCAAGGACAAGAACGTGGGCCTGAATGGTGACGGTGGTGGCGGTTGCTGTTGTTGCCGAGGGAGATGTCCATGCTCGAGGCAGACGCGGACACACGCTCGATCGATCGGTCGTCGCCGGGCCTTGGCGATGCGAGTCTCGGAATTTCGTCAGCGCGAGAAGGAAACCATCCCCACCATTCTCGCAGGCTTAAAAAGCCAAACAGACTGGTATTGGTGTACCCATCATCGCTGGTTCGATGTCAGGTTTCTGCTTGCTGGTGCCTGCTGGATCAGCTGTGCGAGTCGCGCTTCCAAGCTTTGCTGCAGACGGCAAAGCCATTTTGCCTTCCGCTTGCGCGTGTGCATGTCACGGGCACTGTCAGTGTTGGCGGCAGCCCCCTCTTCATTCGCTTTCATGCTAATGAGCACAGCAGTCAAAGCTTCATCCATCGCTGCAGCGTTTACAGCACCACGTGGCAGCATCGGTAGCACTTCCCCAAGTAGCCACTGTACGACGTCGAGACGGGCGCTTCTTGAAGCCTCCACTAGCACATGGCGTATCTGCATCGAAGTGCTGAGACGGTTGTGGACAATCAGCTGCAACATCAGCACCTTGCTCGGGTCACAGTGCGGTGATGACGCTGATTCTGGGGGCGGGAAATGGACTGGCACAAACATGCACGACGGGGGCGGAATTTGTTGTTGTGCAAGCAGCACAAGGGCCATATCGCAGTGGTTGCCCGTGTTGGTGGCTTCATGAAGCGCATCGGCGTGCTTGGGCTGCCTCGCCCATGCGAGCGCTCGCGTGTCGTGAGCAAGAAATGTCACCATGTCTACTGTTCCATGCTTGATCGTGTCGAGCCACGTGCTGCGTGAACAAAGTCGTCCACGTCCATGCGTCCACAGCAGCTTCACAGTATCCACGCGGGCGAACTGAATTGCAAGCCACATCCAGAAATCCCAGTACGGACATCGCTCGAGCCCAAGTGACTGCTGGTTCTGCAGAACCAGCGCCAGCATGGCTGGTGATGCGCTTCGAACACAATCGCGCATCAACATGGACAGCTGCGACTCTGACAGCTCGATTGACGAGTTTTCCATGGCCGAAAGCACCGATGTGGCCAACACGACGTGGTTGGTTCTGGCCGCTGCCTGGAAAATCACGGAGCGGATGTGTTGCTGGCGACTCAGTGGCACACGGCGCATCAATAGCTGAACAGAAGACACGCTACCGGTGAAGCTGGCAGCGTTGATGGCGCTTTCAATCTTGGCTTGCGTGGTCACGAATGGCAATAATCGCTCCAGTGCGTCGCTCTTCCCATAGCGAGCACTCTCTTCAAACGCGCCGAGAATTTGATCTTCTCGGACGTCCCCGTCAATACGGCTCAGCAACTCGTCCAGCGCATCCATCATTGGTGCACCCACAGCCGTTGTCAACAGTGACGGCAGGTGAGGGGACAGATCGAACGCTTCGTTGTCAGCATGGACGCGAGTGAGAATGGCTTGCAGCACATCGCGACGTCCGCAGGCAGCAGCTGCATGCAGAAGCTTGTGGCCATTGAGAGAGACATTTGGCGTGTTCAACAGAACACGAACGGCCTCGATATGCCCTGCCTCTACTGCACCAACAAGCGCGATGGGCACCAGCGGCGATGGCTGGAACTGCTTGTGCCCCTGAAGCAGTTTGATAATGTCGACGTCACCGTTCCGGGCTGCCAGAAGCACGGCATCACTGGTGTAGGCATTCGTTCTCTCGTCCTTCAATTGGAGCTGGACAATCGTACTAGACCGGCTCCGGACAGCAGCGAGCAGCGCACCATTCGTATGAGGTCGAAATGTGCAGACTGGGCCAGCATGACCAAGAATGCATTCGACTAACGTGACGTTGCCACTGGCACTTGCAATCTTGAGGGCATTCGAGAGGTCGAGCGCACATGGCTGCTTCGATTTGTTAGCGTATTCGAGGAGTGAAGCCACGCTTAACTTGTGTGCACCCACGCAAGCTTGCTCGATGGTCCACGAGAGCAAGCGCGATGTCAGTTTGACGGACGGGGGACGTACCAGGCACATGAGCGTTTCAGTGCACGCGATCGCAGACAATAGCATGGACTTTTTGAGGCGGTTGGAACACCAGCACGACGTCGGGAGTTGATGCAGTAAGCGCTGAAGCAGTTGAGGTCGGCGACCTGCACAAGCGGCACGAAGCAATGCACGTGGAGCACGAATAGCACACTGATTGACCGGCCACCATTCGTCGATCTCAGACGTCGACCACTGGTCACTTGCAAGCGCTGAGCAAAGCGCAGCGACATCTCCGCATACACGAGTGCGATGACGACGCATGAGCACCATCGCAAGATGCTTCTGTCCGTGGAGAATAATGTCTGCGAGCGGACACTTGCGGACCTGAACAGCCTTATACGTCAGATCCTCGAACAACCGGGATACTACGTCTGGATACTGCCACGCTGCCAATGCGCTGTTGTCGGTCAAGATGCCCCAACGCGTGAGCGCGTGATTGATATCGTCTTGTGTTCGTTGGTGTCGGTGGGCCCTTGGGACTGAGCTTGGTCGCAATGCGATATCCATCTCGATCACCGAGATCTTCCAGCAGCGGAAGGCAACCGGGGCGGCTGCGTACGCCACGAGAACATCGCCAAGCGACAGAAATGCTCGGATCTCACGCGCCAGCTCCTCATGTGAACTCAACAGCTCGCTCAACGGCGGCGCCATCCAGCCAAGTCGGTCGCAGTGTGCCGTCACCGGAAATGATGCGATCTCGTCAGCACGAAGCCTCTCCCACACCAAATATACTGAACTCGGTCAGCTGTTTTTATCTCCAACGACTTCAAAACGGAACGGTGGTCATCCAGCACATGTGGGCTCGCTCACACCAACATGAGCGGCGTCGTCGCCAGTGCATCGCGGGATGATCAGCCGCCCGCTGTGGCGTGGCTCTCTCAAGAGAAGCGACCTGGCCAGCCATTACATGTGAGCTGTTCGCCGCTGGTGTTCACGCTTTGGTGGATCACCCTCGCCGTCATCCACGTGCTCTGCATGGTCTTCAATGGCGGGGTCGCATGGCTCTACTGGCATTTGCCCGACACGTACATGGCAATCACCC
The DNA here is from genome assembly GCA_002286825.1 of Lagenidium giganteum. Lineage (NCBI taxonomy): Eukaryota > Oomycota > Peronosporomycetes > Pythiales > Pythiaceae > Lagenidium > Lagenidium giganteum. The sequence goes on along the minus strand of NSDO01000072.1, from coordinate 88,916 downwards.
TTCAGTTGTATTCGTTGTCTCTTGACCAGAAGTACGACCGACTGATCAGTTGTTTGCATGGTGTCGTCGGTGTCACCCATGGCTACTTCATCATGCGAATGCTGCTTGCCTCCGGACGACAACGCCAGCTCGCCTTCAGATCCGCAACGCCACTGAGAAAGCGACGCTCCATGGCGTCCACGACCGACCACAGAGCTGTAGAATCCACATTGTGCGCTCTGATGAAGCAAGCTCAGCATCAATGGCAGCACCTGTTTGGTCCGCGCGGTTTACTGGGCGTTCAAGGGGAATACTTTGACACTGTCGTCTTCTGTCGTGAAGTGCTTGAGACTGCGCTCCAGACATCGCAGGCATACCGCCTCAGTCGTCACGTGCCACGCGTGTGGCTCAACCGCGCGTACGACGCCATTCTGATCACCAACTGCTGGTCCACCACAGTCATCAACGTGCGCTGGTCGCACCCACGTCAAGTCGCTCTGCGCCGATTGCTCTGCCTGATATCCGACCTTGTACTCGACCTCGTTTCCACGCTCGTCGTACCTTTGGTCATCGCAGCTACGTACGCTGCTGACTACGACTACGACAACAACGGGTTGTTTGAGGTTGGGATGTACGACGATCGGTGGATGCTGCACTTTCTCAACGAGTGCAACCTTGTGGTTGTCAGCTCCTGGCTGGATCTCTTCGGTCGGCTGTTGTTTTCCTTCAGCGCCCTCGTCAGTCTCCAGAGCGTCAAGACGCTGCTTCAACGCCGTCCAACTGGCACCACTCGTGTGCAACCAGTGAGCGGGCCTCTCGACACGCTCACTTCTAACTTGCCTCAACGTCGACGCAAGCACCGACGGTGTGGTTGTTCTGAGCTCGAGCTTTCCAGGAACGTCTTTTGTGTCTGGGGACTCGTCGTCCTTGTGCTCCAGGCGCATGCCGAGACCCTTTCCGTCGTCGGAGTTTGCCTGATGCAGGTGCGACCGTGGCTCAATCGCAAACCCGCGTGTTTGCTTGTCGACATCAATTGCAAGCGCACAACATCCGTAGGTGCAGCAAATGACATCGATGTCATCCTCAACAGCATTGACGAGCAGGTTGTCCAGCATCTTCTCGTTCGCCACTGCCCAGACATGCACGTACCTGCAAGTGTTCAGTCTCTCCATCAGCTCCTTGGTTTCAAGATCTACAATTCGTCTCTCGTCGAGTGGTCGCCTGAGGCTGCGCTGACAGACAGAACGCACCCACTGATGCTATTTTGCTTTCTCATTCGCGCTCACTTCAAGGACGGTGTGTTGCCCGCGGGAATGATCGATCGCAACTTCCCGCACTCCCTCTTGGACATCGAGATCGTGGATTCCAACCTTATGGACTTGCCCTCGGACCTGCACCAGCGCTGGCCTGCAGGCGTGAACCTCTACTTAGAGAAGTGCTCCCTCGGCGCTCATCTCCCACACACGCTGTTCCACATGCACTTGTCGGCGCTATCGCTATCAGGCAGCATATCGTTTGCAGATGCGCCAGTAGAACTCTTGGAGCGACTCAACGGCATCATGGCGCTGATGCTACAAAGCCCCGTTCTTCAACGCTTACCAGAGAGTGTGGCTGTTGTTCCGAGCTCACTGCGGAAGCTGTTTCTCGCGCACACCAACATCTCGTACTTGCCGGACTGGATGGACAATAGGCTACTGCAGACTCTCCGCGTGGACCTCTGGGGCACGCCCATCTGCGCAGCCTTGAGTCGTAACGAGACGACTGGGTTGGCGAACGCGTCGCTCGACATCGCGCTTGCAGTCAAGAACAAGAAGCTGCGGTGCAAGCCATACAACGAAACCATGTATCCATTGTGGCTTGACGATATGCTGCTTTCAGAGTAGGGCGCCATTCCAGCCTATAGTAAACACAATCTACTACGTGGTATTACCATGCCTAGTTATCTTGCACCATGGTCTTGGCGAGATCCGTGATGCTGTTGAGTTGTGTCGCAAACGCGCAGCGAGCACACAGCTTCGTTTCGGCGGCATCAACGTCGACGCAATACTTCCAGCAGCGAGGACACTTATGTCCCTGGGCCTTCGTCACCACCAATTCGATGTCCACCTTGTCGTTCTCCAGAGTGAGCTGGCACGTGCTGCGAACGTCGCTGGCATTCACGCTGATCGGTTCTTCGGTGCTCAACGCCACGCCTGAGCACAACATAACGTTGTCCAGTTCACGAGCGGCCAACAGAGGCTGCAGCAGCTTCTCGACACGCGGATCGCTCGTCACAATGTGCACGTTACACTCGAGCTGGCTGCCCACGACGTCGTCCGCTCGCATCTTCTCGACCAAGCGGTTCACTTCGAAACGCAGTTGGCGAATAACGCGCCAGTCGGCGGCTAGCGCAGCATTGTCCCATTCGGGCGCACTTGGCAACCAGCCATCTTCGTCCGTGAAGATGCTGCCCTCAACCTCTTCGAGGCTGCATCCCTGGACCTGTGACATCCAGTGCAAGCGGATGTCCTCGGCCGTGTGGCAGACCACAGGCGCGATTGCTTTGGACAGCGTCTGCAGCGTCAGCCACAGCACAGTCTGGCTGGCACGACGGCTACGGCTGTCTGGGGCGTCACAGTAGAGCCGATCCTTGCACGCTTCCATGTAGAACGCCGACAAATCGGCCGAAATGAAGTGCGAGACTGCCTGCTGCACGCGGTTGAAGGCGAACGTTTCGTAGCCGTCCGTGACGTTCTGGCCCAGCTGCGACAGCACGTGGAGCATGTACTGGTCAACATTGGTGAGGTCCTCGTACGCGACAGCATGCTCCGAAGGCTGGAAGTCGTTCAGATTGGCCAACAAGAAACGCGCCGTGTTGCGCACCTTACGCAGAGCATCGCTCACTTTCCCGACCACAGATGGACCGATGCTCACATCACCGCTGTAATCGGTCGTCGCAACCCAGAAGCGAAGCACATCGGCGCCATAGGCTGGTACCTTGATAGCCTTCTTCTTGCCGTTGGCACCCGGCACATGCATGGTGCAACCATTGATGAAGTCGTTGGGCACGAGCGTGTTACCGAGCGACTTGGACATCTTGCTGCCACGTTCGTCCAGCGTAAAACCGTGCGTGATGAGGTTTTTGTACGGCGCCGCGCGCTGCATCGCCACTGACGTGAGTAGCGACGACTGGAACCACCCACGATGCTGATCCGAGCCTTCCAGGTACACATCGGCGCGCTTAGGCAGCTCCTCACCTCCAAGCACCGTGTACCAGCTGCTGCCACTGTCGAACCACACGTCGAGCGTGTCCATACCTTTCTCGTAGTCGCCGGCCTTATCGGCATACGCAGGAGGCAGAAGCTCACGAACTGGGAGGTCCCACCAGCAGTCCGAACCTTGACGACCGTCGTCACAGACATACTTGCGCACCACGTCCTGCAGGTGCGAGATGGTCTCCGAGTTGATCAACGGCTCACCTGTCGTCTTGTGATAGAACACAGGGATTGGCAGGCCCCACGCGCGCTGGCGCGAGATACACCACTCGTGACGGCTCGACAGCGTCGCTTCGAGGCGACGGCGCGAGTTCTTTGGCACCGTGTTAACTTCCGTGTCGAGCACCTGCTTGCCCACTTCGTGCAGGTTGTCCAACTTCGCAAACCACTGCGCCGTCGCGCGCAAAATCACGGGCTTCTTGGTGCGCCAATCGTACGGGTAGCGATGCTTGTACTTGCTCACACGCAGCAGGTTGCCCGACTTGGTCAGCATCTCGATGACAGCCTTGTTGCCGTCACCGAGCACTTCCAGGCCTTCCAGGGCGGTGCCAGCGTCGCTCGTGAAGCGACCATCGCCGTCAACAGGACACAGAATGGTGGCGGCCTCGGTGCGGCCGTTGTGGTGCGCCATCCATGCGAAGTAATCGTCCTGGCCGTGGCCTGGAGCGGTATGCACCACGCCCGTACCGGCATCGGTCGTCACGTGGTCACCCAGGAGCACGACGGCCTGGCGGTTTTCCAGCGGGTGCGTGAACAAGCTGCCGCTCAGTTCTTTGCCTGCTACCGTGGCCACAACCTTCACAGTCGCTTCACGATCACCTTGAGCGTCTTCGGCCGCCATCGTTTCAGCAAACTGGTCGACGAGGTCGTGAGCCACAAGAAAGTGCTCATCGCCGCGCTGCACGACCGCATACGTGAGGTCAGCATGCACACAGAGCGCCATATTGGACGGAATAGTCCACGGCGTCGTGGTCCAGATGACGCACGACAAGTTGGGGAATTGCTCAAGCACGGCCTTGGCGGCCGGGAGCTCAGCGCGGTGGAACGGGAAGCGGACGTAGGCCGCGTGCGACACGTGGTTGTCCGCATACTCGAGCTCTGACTCGGCCAGTGCCGTCTTGGACGAAGGCGACCAGTACACAGGCTTGAAGCCTCGGAAGATGAGACCGTCCTCGACCATGCGCTTGAGCACGTCGTACTGCTTGGCCTCGTACGCCGCATTCATCGTGACGTAGATGCTGCCAGGCGCGCCGGACCAGTCCGCGAGGATGCCCCAGCGCTCAAAGTCCTTCTGTTGCTCGCGGATGGCGCCACGCGCGAGCTCACGCGAGATCTTGCGCACCTGCGACGGCGTGAGCTGCTTGCGGTCGGCGTCCGACTTGAGCCGTTCGAGGGCCTTGATCTCGATGGGCAGGCCATGGCAGTCCCAGCCGGGCACGTACTGGATGGCGTGGCCGCGCAGCAGCTTGTAGCGGTTGATCATGTCCTTGAGCACCTTGTTGAGGAAGTGGCCCATGTGCAGGCTGCCGTTGGCGAACGGAGGTCCGTCGTGCAGCACAAACGGCGCCGCTCGGCCGGCGCGCTGCTGCTGCTGCGTCTGGTACGCGTGTGTCACGCAGCGCGCGTGCAGCTCGACCTCGCGCTTGGCGGCGTTGGCGCGCATCGGGAACGCCGTGTGCGGCAGGTTCAGGGTCTTGCGCATGGCTTCGGCCAGCACCTTGGTCTCGGCCGCCGTCGCCGTCGCCGTCGCCATCGTCGTCGTCGTCGTCCAAACCGATCGCGTCGCTTTGTGTGGCTGGATTGGCGGCAGCAAACCAACGTTAGATTGTCACTGAAACAATCCAACAAACCAACGTTTGTTACTTGGTTATTTTGTTTGTTTGTGCAACCAAAGCATATTCTGAATCAGAATTTCTGATGACCGTCAGTACTGTACTGGTGTCAATACCGATTCTTCCCCTTCTGGACAACGATTCGTTGTCAACGAATTGTAGTACTGTACCATACCGGTGTCAGCTGTCCTGATGCAATATGGCTTCATTCACATTGGCCAACGCGATGACGCCGATGTTGATGACAGCGAGCGCGCCGAGTATGACGCGCAGGAAGAGGCGCAGGGCGCGGCCTTCGTCGTCGATGCTCTCGTAGAGCGGCACTTCGTGCACGCCCTCGATGACACTGGACACGTAGTCGAAGACCAGCCCGGCGCAGGTCTGGAACGTGGCGGCGATCACCTGGTTGGTCACCTGCTCGGGCGTCACCATGATCGCGTACATCGGGTGGCCGCTGAATAGCACGATGGCGGCCGTGGAGCAGCCGATGGAAATGTACTCGCCGTGCATGTCAGCGTACACTTCGGCGGCGTGCACGCGCAGCATGTAGTTCTTCCAGTCTAGAAAGCGCGCGTACTCGTTGCGAGCCACGTTGAGGTCCTTGAGCGCGAGCTTCGAGTTGACGCGCTTGAGGATGCGCTGCATGCCACGCGACTTGGTCAAGCGCGACGAAATGACGTAGCGAAGACGCAGGATCTTGGCGATGCGGAAGATGGCGCCGCCCGCCACGATGGCCGTCGAGTTCATCATAGCCGACTGCATCTGCAGCTTTCCGGACGGCAGGAACGCCATGCGAATCTGCACATCCAGCGCCACAGTCGGCACCATCAACGCGTAGTGGATGGCGGTGGATGATGGCATCCGATCGTGCAGTTGGATGTGCTTGGCGGCTTCTTGCATGAGGATCTTGAGCAGCAAACTTCCGCACGCGTACATCAACACCTCGAAATCCGCCTTGCGTGGAATTTTGGACGACGCGAAGATGTACAGGAAGGACACGTAGAAAGCTAGCTGTCCCATGATGCGGTGAGCCAATGCACTGCGCTGGCGTCTGGTGCGAGCCTCGACGCGAGGGGCGTTTGCCATTGGGCTGTCGCTGTTGGACGACAGCGACGAATTGGATGCATTGGGACCACATTGCTCGCTGACGCGGCGCCGGTGAATGATCCGAGACGTGCGCGTCGCGTAGTTCTCGTAGAACAGAGGAAGCGTGAAGAACACGTAGAGATGGAACTGGCCTGCTGTTCGTAGTGGTACCTGTATGTACAGCAAGAGCTCCATGAAGCCGATTGCGATCGCGGCGATCAGAATCAGCACATGCGATGTCGACGCAAGAACACGCACGAAGTTCCGCACAAAGCTGTGGATAGCCATCCCTGGTACAGAAGCACGAGAGAGCATGTAGGCGCGCATAGAGAGGTGTCCGCATGACACCAGCACCACGAAGTAGACGACCACAGCGTCTGAAAACAGACGCACTTGTGTTGGTGGAGGCCTATTCGCTGAGCTGGTAGCTGACGGCAGGATGGGCTTCCATGGCGCACCAACAACGTACAAGAACGCTGTGGCCCACGCCAGCGCCAGCGCCACCAGTGTGTTGACAATGACGAGCCCCATCACGTGTGCGCCGTCTCGCCAGGGCTTGCGTGACCACAGGTTCTTCTTGACCAGTTTGAGTTCATTCTGCACCTGTACCGTGATGGTCGACTTGCGCCTTGCTAAGGCTTTCTGTGCGTGGGCCACGGCTGAGTCCGATGCACCGATCTTACGCTTCTCGTTCACTTTAGCCGACAGCTCACCGAAAGTCGATGACAGCTTGCGCTGCAAACCGACGAGGCGACGCTGCGGCACGACATGACGTGGCAACGGCGCGATCTGGTTGCTCCGCCCCAGTACCAGCGCAGCATTCTCCACATTGGAGAACCTAGTGCTCTCCAGAGTCGACGACGTTGGTCCAGTGGCCGACACCGAGCGCACGAAGCTGCCACGCGGTGACACGTCAGGCGCCCCAACGCATTCATTCTTCCCTAGGCTTCTCACCGAGTCCCGCTCACAGCTGTCCATGTCGTCGGCATGCTCTTGCTTCTTGCGTCCATCCATGCTCGCTCAGTCGGCCCTGGCCAATCTCTCTCTCTCCACGGCGCCCCGACGCAAAACAAGAATTGGTTTGTTTGTACTTGATCAAGCAGTCGAAGCTGCCGCTTTATATAGCGACCGAGTCTGATCGCGCCCACGCTCGATGCACTTCAAGTACGTGCCATCAGACTCGATAGATCTGATGCGCAGCTTCATTTGACTTGAGGCTGGTGTTTGCCGCAGCAACACACATATTTAGTGCGCCATGAGGTAGAAGAGTGCAATCCCAGCGATCGTGACGCTTGACAGCACAGCCAGCAGCACGAGCAAGATGAAGCGCAAGCCGTGACCTTCATCACTGACAGTCTCGTACAGCGGGACCTCATGAACGCCCTCAACGACGCTCAGGATGTAATCCAGGACGAGGCTCGTGAGAACTTGTACGGCGGCAGCTAGCAACACCTTGTCGATCGTCGCCACCCCTTCGAGGTGAAACATTGGGTGCGCCGTGAGAAAGTATACGACGGCCGTGGTGCTCCCGACCGATATGTACTCGCCGTGCATATCCGCGTACACCTCAGCGGCGTGCATCCGCAGCCGGTAGTTCTTCCAGTCCAAAAAGTGTGAATACTCATTGCGAGCACGGGAGATGTCCCGCGTATGGAGCTTGGAGTTGACACGACGCAGGATGCACTGCATGCTCTTGCACTGAGTTAGGCGCGTTGCGATGATGTGGCGCAGTCGTAGAATCTTGGCCACACGAAAGAGCGTCTTGCACAACACGAGCACGAACGAGGACGCGATGAGCAGCTTGTAGTCGCTGGACGACTGGCTCACAGACGTGCGGATAAACACCATACGAATCTGCATATCGATCACTATCGTCGGGATCGTGATCGCCAAGTGGATCGTTCCTGCTGATGCCTTGACTGCGTTGAGTTGCCAGCGCTTCGTTGCCTCCTGCAGCGACACCTTGAGCAGCAAACTAGCGCACGAATAAAACATGATCTCCCACTGTGACAGGACGGTCACAAATGATGACATGTGGAGGTAGAAGAACGCCACGTTGAAGGACAGGAACGGCATAAGGCGTGTACGAAAGAAGTTGCGCATCGCGTCATTCACGCGGGTGATTGTCGGTCCACGGACGTCGACACTGTTCGCAGCCGGTAGTTCGTCGCCGGAGCCATTGCTTGTTCCAGAGTTGCCGGACGCACTCGTCATTTGAGGCTGGTTACTGTTCCGTCTGCCGGAAAAGTTGGAGCTGTGTTGCGACCGACCAGAGCTGCGTTGAGACCAACGAGACGTCCGACGAGCGAGCTCTGGTAAGATGGAACGTCCGAGACGACGCTGCAGCCTCTCGATGGCGTAGAGCGCGAAGAGAAACACCACCGCAAACAACAAGTACACGTGAAGCCGCAGGATCGCGTTGACGCGATCGGGAATGTGCACAAATGCGCTCATCACACCGACGCTGACGGCAATGCTGACAAGAAGACCTGGCAATGAGATGTACGTGCTCCATAACAAACACCACAGGACGCTCCGTGACGTTGCTTTCGGGTGCACGAGCGGGATGAACGCATCCTTAGCCATGATTGATGCCTGGACGCTGAGGTGACCCAAACAAGCCAGCAAAACAAAGTACGCGCCCGTCGTCGCCATGAATCGCCATCGATCGAATGGGTCCTTCGCGCTGGATCCATCCAGTGGGTACCTTGGCTTGGCGGGCGAGCCCATGGCCAAAATGTACGTGACTGCCCACGCCAACATGATGCTGCTAGTCGAGTTCAACGCGACGATCCACATGACGCTCAGACCATCACGCCATGGCTTCCTCGAGAAAATGTTTTTGCGCACGAGTCGAAGCTCTTTTTGAATCTCTATCTTGACGAGCGTTCCGCGCCGCATCAGTGATGGCCTTCCCGTAATCGCTGTGCTCGACTTGCGTCCAGACGCCTTGCTACTTACTGATAAGATCGTCCGCGTCGACGACGAGTTTGCACGCACAAGGATAGCGCGAGCATTCTCTGACATCGCCGTGGCACGTCCTTCCGACTCCGTCGCGCGACGAGTAATGCTGCGAAGGTTGATCTTACTCAGCCTAACAGACGTTGCACCTTGCGCTGTCAGGCGGCGAGCGATCGTCATCGGCGGCTTGAAGCGCTCGGTTGCGCTTATCATATTATCATTCTCAGATAGCTCCTTTATCGGCGCCACAGCACTGCCGGTACTTGCTCGGCGCACCTGGCCCCTGACGGCACTCGTGACCGATCGCATCGCATTCATCGTCTGTAGTGCGCTCGCTACCCGAGCACGCCGCTCCCGCTGTCGCCTACCACGACCATCGCCTGAGCACAATCAAGCTGCGCCACCGTCCGTCTCCCCGGAAGACGAAGCCTCGAGTCCACAGCTACAGCAATGTGGAGGAAGGTTCACAAGCAATGAGCTGCGGCTTCGGCGATTAATTTAGATGGCTAACGACCGTGGCAGTTGTGCAAAATAGCGTCGTGTGAGGTTAAGCAGCCACGCACGCACGCACGGAAGGTACGAAGAGATCACCTGGGCGCGGTGCTGAGCTTGACCACGTGCTGATTCTGCTCTTCGCTGGCAGGTTCGATTGCGCATGGAGCTGAGGTGCGTGTGGGAGACGTGGAGGCGCCGCACCCAGCTGGCGACGTCGTGGCGATCCTACACAAAGTTGAGAAAACGCCATAGACAATACCTTTTGCGAAAGCTCATACTGCGACGACTGTGGACCCTCACAAGCATGGCATGGAAGCAATGGAAGCAATTGACGCAGCTGTTGCATACGATAGAGTTGACGCTGACAAACATTCGTCAGCATGTCTGCACCTGGTATGCATTACAAACGTGGTGGCGCATCACGTACTTTGATGTGTTGGATGAGCAGCTCGCACGAAAGCGCTGGGACGCTCTGGAAGGACGCAAGTGGAAGGTATGCAAATCGGTGGTTTCAGGCAGAAAATGATGCTAACACCAAGGTCGCAGTGGTTGCGAGGGGCCGAGTTAAATCGACGACGTCATCGATTGATAAGTTGTTGGGTTTCGTGGCAGCAGTGGCGTCGTGTCCAGGCCTGCCACAACTGGCAGCTTATTCGTCGATTTCGGCTCACAAGATGTCTTTGTGTGTGGCGAGGTGCTGTCGCTTCCCACCATCAACCCGCTCCAGGCGAAATAGATGATGGTACCCTCGCTGTGCCGCCCACCGACCTCAATCGTGCTCCCTTGGTTAATTTGTACGAACCAGCATCCGAAATTGTCGCAAGCATTCCTCTCGATGCGCGGACCACTCCAACGCAAAATCGTGGCGTGCGCCAATCACTTCCGCAACGCGTTGCACTACAAGCCAAGAAAGCAGAGAAAAGAACAACCACAAGACAGCGCTGCTGCACTAAGCCTTGGCGATGATCCATCGGTTCCCCGGACACCAACCCGGTACAGGTAAATCCTTGCAGCATTGTGGATACACCATGAGGTGTAGCAGTAAGGTCGGTGAATATTGGTAAGTATCGGAATACTGTAGCGTGTACACTACTGTACTGACCTCTCGAAACACGAAAAAAAATAAAAAAAAATCAGCGCCTTGCGAAGTTTGATACAGGTACTAGCTTAAAAAGTTGGAGAAATTGACAGTATAGGGTGTAATCTCGAAAATCTGAACAAAGTAGGGTAGCAATTGTCAAAAAAGGGTGTGGCTGTTACGAAACAGGGTGGTCTTGCAGGGTGGGGAGGTGCGTTTGTGTGCAGGGGGTGCAAGAAGTCGTACTCGCGGCGGTGGACGCTGGAGCGTCACCAGAAGCGCCTGAAGACCAACAACAGCAAATGCGGCAGGGTGCTGCTGCAGCGAAACACAAAGTTTGAGTCGCCACTCTTCCCGGCGTCGAGCACGGCGCGCTTGCCTTTAGCCAGGGCTAAGTCACGGATGACATTGCTTGCTTCCTCGCGCGTTGCAAACAACTTGCCGACGTAGATGCCGTCAAGATAGGGCAGTACGTCTTCAGCATTACCGGTGGCGTCTTGCATTTGGAGTTGTTCTGTTGTTGCTCGCCACCAGTGACCGCGCATGGTGGCTCACGAGTCTGCAGCTACCAATACTTATTGCAATATGTATTGGGCACCCTATTGCGTCACTCAATATTTATGAACACCCTGTTGAGCGTCTGCTGCGATCGATAATGTTTCACACCCTGTTGCCCGACAAAAGCACCCTTTTTTACAACAATTACCCTATTTTGTTCATATTTTCGAAATTACACCCTGAAGTGTCAAAAACTCTAAGAAGTTGACTGTTTTACTCAGTAGCACATGAATTGCTACCACCTGCCCTGCATTCTTCAAAGAAAACCCGCCTTTCACCAGAGAACCAGAAAGACACCTTTACCGAATTCTCTCGAGAAATGCAGCCGTGCGGTGCGGGTGCGGTTTTGCTCGGAGTACCTGGGCTGCATCGCCATATCCGAGCTCACTCATCAACTAGCCAAGTGTCAACAACGAAGCTATCCAGGAACAACTAGCCTCATCATGCTGATGCCAGCAGCAACGAACACTGCCCAACGCCGTCGTGACGCAGAAGACCGAGCTCACGTCCTCCTTGCAGCAATCACAATGGATCGTAGGATTCAGAACCACGCAGCAGAACGCGCTCAATTCTCAGTCGACCCACCTGACGAAGAAGATGATTCGAGTCGCGAAACAATCTACAACACATTTTTGGAACACGGTGGCTCCGCGACCATCCGCTCAATGACCAATTTCTCAGCGAGAGAATTCGATGGACTGTGGCAAACGATGAAACCTAAAATCTTGTCGACATGGAACATCGAAAAAGGGCGTGAATGTGCGTACTCGGGGAAAAACGTCTTGTTTATGATGCTTGCCACGATGAAGAATGGCGGGACGTGGGCATCATCGACTATGCTGTTCCGAAACCCAAAGTCGTCATTCGTACGAATGGTTACGGACTTTATTCCGCAAAATTCACGCCGACATGTACGACGTATTTGTGAACACAGAGGCGGACCGCACAACGATTTCAAAACGCCATCGGGCCGGCCGATGCTTCGACAACTTCCCGCCTTGTACGCTGTTGATGCTACATTTCAACAAACCAATAGGCCCCAAGGCAACCGCCACGGAGCAATGACGTTTTTCAGTGGCAAACATCACTAGTACGCGGGTGAAGACGGAAGTGAGTGTTAACCCACCAAGCGCCTTAACGTGGAAAATCGTCGATAAGAAAAAACCTTGAATTCTTATCGACAATTTTCCATGATAAGCTCGACCAATCATATTCGTTCATATCGAGGCTCCGATTTACTTTCCTAGCGCACCTAAGATTTACGCCTCCAAACTCACGCATATTTTTAAAATTTTGCACTCAGTAAACTCCTCCAATATTTATGGGAATTAACGATTCTGGATCTGAGACGTGAGCGCTCCAAATGACGAGTGCGGCCAACAAGAACAGCACAGGAGATGGGAATGTTTTACGTGAAAATGAAGGTGAATTATGTCAGCGGCGGCCGTCATACAAGATAAACTGCCATGGCGACGTGGTAAATGTTACAGATAGGAAGAGAGGAGCTGGCCGTGGATGAAAGACCAAGCAGAATTCTCGCTGGCAGCTTGAGCGATGGCGATGGCAGAATGGTTGCTGAAGAATCACGATGCGCAAGCCGCGTAATCGACAACAGACGCGTTCAACGGCTAGCTGGCTTTGTGGACTAAACAGCGTGTTGTGGCAGAAAAGCACACTCGTATCGTGCTAGTCTGGGTGACGGCTAAAGTCGACGTCCGATACGTCAGCTTGGATCAGCCGCGCTTGGTAAAGCCGCACGTGGTTGTCTCGAAAGCGCTTGATTGATGACAGTCCGTGCTGAACAAGATCTGCGCGCTTCTCGATGCCGATGGAAGCCCTGGCAACCTTCTCGAGGGCAACCTGTGCAACCACGTTTCCAATGCCAGCCCCAATGTCAACAAACACGTCCGTATCCATAAAACCGATTACTTGAATCAATTTCGTCGTGCTGCTTGCCGTCAACTCCCCTGCGTTCTTGTCGGTCTTTCCGCTTGGTTGCCGAATATCCGCCTTCGTCACAAGGCGAAGTTGTATGAGCCCCTATAGCTCAGTTGAAACAGTCTGTATTACCAAATACGACGAGTGACTTTCTCGATGTACCTAGCTCTAGACGACTGAATTAAGTTATTGGGAGTGATCGGAAGGATCCTGGAGTGCGGTGACGATCAACAGACCGATCGTGGCTCAGTGGGGAGAGTGCAGGTTCACTGCGGTGATGGTCGCGGATTCGAGTCCCGCAGAGTTGAGGTTCGTCGAACGTCCCCATACTGTAGAATGGCCGCGATGGGATCTGTGCCCTAGCCGAACAAATTTGGGAGGGTGAGATCAGCCAGTACGAGTGGCACAATGGCTATGGGGCCATGTCCGTTGATGCCGAAATCCACGGTGGTGGAAGTGCAGAAGTTTTCGAGCTGGGCTCCGTTGCGAAAAACCCTCGGACAGGTCGATGTTGTTCTCTTCGGCGACTTCACGATACAGATCCCAGGCCTCGGGCACACGAAGACCGGCTTCATGCTCACCGAGGAGCTCAAGGGCCATCTGAATGGCGTGAGTAGTGCAGCTGTTGTCTTCGCTGTCTCGGTCTGCGGTGGGCTTGCCGATGATGACGACGACGGGGATGACGAAGGTGATCCCGACACCGGCGACGACGACGAGGAAGAGGATTACGAAGAGGATGAAACGGTGGCGGCTTACCTTCGTGCTGAGGAGACGCTGGTCGTTGACGATTGATCGCGTTCTGGTGTGAGGCTTGGCTGGATGGGGCTGGGGCGGGTGCAGTCGGTGATTCCGGTCGTGGGGAGCTGCCGGAAGCCAACTCGGACCCAGACAGCGACGCTTCCTGGTCCAGCGGGTCGCCCACGTAAGTGGATCTGGTTGGTTGCTCCCCGCCCGAAGGCACACTGTTACATCCGATCCCATCCGCTGGCCCAGGCGTTGTCGTGTCGTGAGCCTTCGTTGGCTTCATCTTGTGCGTGTCGGAGGAGAACCCAGAATGACCGAGCGATGCTCCACGGGCTTCACAAGACGACCCTGCTGAGTGACTGGGAGTCCCGTCCCGACGAGAGTGGAAATTGCGAATTCTGCAGTGTTGGCGCCGTGAGGTCACCAGCACCACAAATACCAACTCCCGGCTCTGAGGGRCATGACCGGCAAGTGTGGGGACGGCAGTCGTGGTTGCAGAGATGGTGCTGGGTGCATAGACAGGGTGCTGGTGCTGACTCGGAGGATTGGCTTGAGCTTGGTGGGGCAAATTCGCAAATGACAACGTCGCCTTGGCAGCGCCAGGGGACCTGTAGCGGTGGATGTCCTGTAGGAATTGATATCACGGTCATGAAGTACCTCCCAAAGGTGATACCCCCTGAAAGTTGATGTTTCGAGAAGAGAATTCAGAAGGCATGGCTTGGATGCGCTGCGCGGAACCGGACTCGTAGCAGTCGTGGTCTGTCTTCGAAGAAGGCACGGAAAGTGCCACGCTGTTGTAGGTGTTCTAGGAACAGTTGAAGTTGCTGTTTTTCGGCTTGGCCATAGCGCTGTCGCTCCCAGTACCGTACGTGCGCACTCACCATGGTGTACACCCCTGCGAGTGCCACACTGACGGGTGCTTGGCGGCGGTGGTCGAACAAGCAACGGTTGCGGTCCAGCCACACGTAGTGGAGGACGACGGAGCGGAGCGTGTGCCAGACGTCGAGCACCACCCGCCGCGACGACTGCCATTGGTCGTGCTGCGGTGGGTCGCGGCCCACCACGATGGTGTGCCAGTCTGGCGTCGCACGCAGGACGTTGCACCACTCCCCCGCGATCACACACCACAGCCGCGCTGCGAGTGTGCACTCGAAGAAGAGGTGGCGCTCGGTCTCGGTGGCGTGGCAGTGTGGCTGCACGCAGCACACACTGTTGGGGTCTTGGGCCTGCAGGAACCAGAAGCGACTGCGCACTGGCAGCAGCCTGTATGCGAGTCGGAACTGGAAGTCTGCGACGACGGGCAGCAGGATCCTGGTCAGGTGCTTGCACAGCGCGATGTAGKCGCTCAGCTGTGTGTCGGACGCTGGTCTGCCGTGGTCTGCCGTCGGGTGCGTGCGTGTGGGCTTGGTGGGCACACGCACAGCTGCGTGCAGCCGTTTACGTGCCACAGTGGGCAACCACTCGACGCGTGTGCCTCGTGTCACACCCACGGCGGGTGTGCGTGGCCCCTGGTGGGGTTCCGCGTACCCGGTGGTGGACGCACGCCTCAGGTCGTGGACGAGTGTGGCTATCGGTGGAGCACCCTCACACACACTGACCACCCTGGTGTAGACTTGCGTGGCCTCGACGTAGAGCCGGTGGAGCCACTGCAGCTGGGTACCTGGTAGCACCGTGTGTGTCTTCCCGTCTGGCGTCTGGAGTTCTGTACACATGAAGTTGTACTTCGTGTTGACGAAGGCTTGCTCGGTGGGCCAGTCTCCTCTTGGGTCCAGGAAGTCCCAGAGGCGACGGAGCCCAAAGCCTTCCGCACACTTGCGTCTGTAGGTGCGCTGGGGTTCTTCGACCAGAGCGAGGTTGCGTGCTCGCGTACCCGCACCGGCGTCGTTGCGACGCACAGGCTGGTAGTGCAGCAAGCGGTCGCGGTTGAGCCACAGCGGCACACTCAGCAGGTAGGGCAGCCGCTTGGCAGGGGGAAGGTCTTGCCACGTTGCCGGCCACTGTGTACGGATCCACACGAACCATGACGCACGCCACCACGCACCAAGTCGTGCGCGGTCGAACATGGCACGATGCTGGTTTGGGCTCATGAAGAAGATGTCGAAAGCGTGAGCTTCGCCGAACTTGGGCAGCACCAGCAACAACAACGCTGCACCCGCGGTGGCCCACGAGCGCTGGTCGCTGACCCATGCTGCCACTATGAACTGCTGGAGCAGTATGATGCGCTGCTTGCGGAGTACGTCTTCGATGCGAGGCACCTGCAGACCACCATCCGCATGCGCGGCGTGCACCCAATCCGAGTGGATCAGGTTGATGCCGCGTTCCTCGGGCTCGAACTTGCGGCGCAGGACGAACTTGTTGAGCGCGGTCTGCCACCGGCGCACTTGTGCGACCGGGACGTTGACGTGGTTGGTGTAGTGCCACAAACGAGAGAGCACCATCGTCAGGGCCACCAACAGCCGACCAGCAAGAGTGCGCGCACGGCGGTACCATTGACGGAAGCCGTCGAAGAACCGCTGATCGAGGAACTCGAGCAGGGCGTCTTCGACCGGCGACTGGCTGAACGGGATGCCGAGGTACTTGACGCTTGCGGTTGGGTCGAGGACAGCCACGCTGTCGACGTCGTGCCGGACTTGGTTGCGGTTGAGTGGCAGGGCCACACACTTGGACTGGTTGAGCTTGGCCCCAGACCCATTGCAATAGACGTGCACCAGCGCGAGCTGGGCGTCGACCGCATAGGCAGAGTTGGCCAGCAACGTCGAGTCGTCGGCGAAGAACAGACCACACGTTGTGTGTTGAGGCGTGACCTCC